>SSBO01000011.1:0-38353 GCA_005281725.1 Wuchereria bancrofti
GAATCGTACGAAGTGTCGCTGATATCAATGGTTAATGTTTTTTCTCTTTCTTTAGGAGTAAACAAAAATTATTAGTGATGGAATTTTATTTGAGAGAATTAAGCGGAATGACGTGATTGTTGGTATTATAAGCAGTTTGCGGTGTATACGATTGATCGGTTGTCACATGACTGAATTGAATGATTTTGCTGAAAAGAAGAGCAAAATATGATTTACATAGCCTTGTTGTAATCCTTTTTAAGATTGGGACTGAAAATAGACAATACTTTTCTAAATTTATATGTTGGATTATTCGGAAAGTATGCGGTGTAGTTCTTTCCCAGCTAATATTTATGGCTAATCTTACAGAAATGAGCGAACAGATATTCGATTATTTATTAGGAACAGTATTATTGGAGCCTTGTTTCAAAGTTCATCGAACTGCTAAAATTACAAATGCTGTGCTGCCACCGCCAGTTGGTTGGTGTTAATTATTTCCAATAAAAAAGCGGAAAACTGATTAAATTAAATGAAAGATAAAAGCTCGCTTTTCATTTCTAGTTATATTTCCGAGGAAAGCAACATTTTTTGTCCTTTTTCCTTGTGAATTTGTATTTTTACTTTTGGTGTAAATAGTAATACATCTGAAATAAATAACCATATGATAGAAAATAATTATTATTTTGCCTTCTTCATTTAATTAATGCAACTTTCTATGTGCTTTGTTCTTTTTTATTTCAGATATGCAAAATGAACCTACTATAGTGGGCGAATACGATATTTTCGGCAGTACATTAATCTCACAAACGAAACATCAAAAAAATATGGATGTTATATGCGATGAATGCAAATGGCCTATTGCAGCGAGTCGTTTCGCTCCGCATCTTGAGAAATGCATGGGAATGGGACGAAGTAGCTCGCGGTCTGTGATCATTATAATTAATAAAGTAGTAAAACTGTAGCATCGAACAGTAGTACTACTATAAATTGTCTGTCGATCTAACACTATATCGAATCTAATACAGTTATATAACTTTTTCACAACTGATTTAAAATGGGATGTTTTAAAGGGTCAAAGAATTAGTGTTGGCCATAAGTTATTTTTTAGTTTGGTAATTTTACAAGTTATTTAAAAAGTATAATTAGCTTAGAATCGACGTGTTTTTTTTCCAAAAGGTTAGAAGTTATAGAGACTGAAATAATTTATTGATATGTTTTAAACAAGATGAGAATTAGTTTTGTGTTTAGTTGTTTTCTGTGCGTCGATACTTTTTGTTTCTAATCTATGCAACACAACTTTTATATGAGATTCAGCATCGGAAAATTCCCTTCAGAAATATCTCTTTATATTTCTTTATACCGTGGCTAATTTTACTATTGTTAAGCAACTCTTGGTTCAGTGAAACATGCAAGTAAAACGTATAAAATGGTTATAGGAAACTAAAGTTTTATATTAGTTTCTGGAAATGAGTCAAATTGAAGCAACTAACTCTGACTTTGTATAATTTCGTTTCTTCAGAGTTGCAAAACGTCGCATCAACCAAGCAATGAATTACACCACTTCCATGAAGAATTCGCTCTCAGAAGGTCGTTTACGTGAATATTCTGGTCGAGACAGTGATATGGATCACTCTGATGTAAGCTATCACAAGCAGTCTATCAACCTTATTACTGTTTCAATGTAGCAACTTTATTCGGAGGAAAATAATCACTTGAGCTGATTGTGTTCGGTTAAATTTTTAAATAGTACTAAGTAGTGATACATATTTCCGAAAACTTTGAGCTTGTCCAAAAGTCTTTTTATCATAGTTGCCATTGACTAGCTTTTTACAAACTGCTTCTCGGAACTTATCTGCATTGTATCAGTTGCATCAGTACAAAAGGATGTGGCGCAATGGATGACTATAATGCGAATTGATGATCAGATGATGAATTATGATCAGTCGTCAGATAATAGATATTAAGGAGAATTATTTCGAAATTTTCCTAACAGTAAGGTTTTCATCTATAAATAATGATTAGAAACATTACTTAGAAGAGAAAGCTAGAAAAAACATAAGTTTGGAAGATTTGGTTTCAGGAGGATTCACACCATACGGCTGCGGACGATGATGAAGATTGGGCAAGCAGCAGAAAGTCTCGAAAGTCGAAAAAGTCAAAATCAAGAAATCGGACAAAAACGATGTTCTACTGAGCTTTTCTTCTTCATCAATTATCTTTTGTTGGTATTTCTTACCAGTGCTTGCTATGAAAGTATGACTTTCTGTTCAAAGATGTCATTCTTTTTAATTGTACAATAAATATTATGTTTAGGTATTTCTCATAGTCACAGTATTAATAATTGTCGTTTATGGTATCCTACATCTACCATTTGCTTTAAATTTTCCGGATTTGGTCTCTGAAACGAGGCATAATTTGTATAGTGACTTCGATTGCTTCGGTTCGTTATGATTTTAAAAGAAACGATTAGGGATGTAATTTTCGAAATGCACTTGTTTCTAGGCCGTTTAAATTTTTCAGAGACTTTTCTCTGTTCCGACTTCCGCTGCAGTACATTATCTTTTTTTCAACATATCTTTTTAATGGGTGCTAATCGTTATTCCTTCCTTTTTTGAATTAATAATTATGATGCGGTGACTGTGAATGATTTTGTACTATAATGGCTTTCTTGCTGCTCATTGTTGTTATCATTTCTGAAATTCTGAATTAAACAACCGCTTTGGTAAAAGTGGAAATTTTGCGTATGTTTAATAAATCTATCAATTTTAAAGACTTACCTTTTTGTGCTCAACGCTATTCGTAAACTTTTTGCTGAATTAACCTATCCGAATCCGTAAACTGGATTTAACTTTGCTGTTCAAATTTGACATTCTTTACTTACTACAATGAAAACGAAAAAAAGTAGAGATAATATAAAATTTCATTCTTAATTCAACACTGTTAGTTCTTTGACTATTCCCTGCTCCTCTTTTCCTTTATAAAAAAGAAATGTCAGCACTCAGAACTAAAAATATTGAAATACTGTTGAACCTTAACTATTCATATCCGTAAACTGGATTTAACTTTGCTGTTCAACATAAACTTATTTTTTAATTTTTGGTATAGTCCTTTATACATAACCAACCAACACAATATTTCATTCCTGCAGGAATAAACAATGCAGAAAAAAGGAAGAAAATAATAAAATCTGTCATAAACAAAATGAAGGTCCCGATTTATCACGAGAAACGGGAAAAGATTAAGAAGGAATATGACAAATACTTTACAGAACAGTTTACAGATTTCTCATTAAATTCTAGTACCATTATTTTTTAATACCATTAAGTTAGAAATACGGCTATTACCGTGTAATAACTTCCATATATCTACTGGGATGCATTGAGTCGGTCTGTTATCTACAAAATTCCGTTTTATCACGGAAGGCAAAAAAACTGGTAAAAAGTAAGCTGACTTGAAGTTTGCATAAGATTCATAGGTATTTTAGTAAATGATGTAATCCTTCCGGAGGCGAGCAATAAATGGGATGCGATAACTACCTAAATAAAGGTATTCATTGGCTTCTGTCACATGTGACACCTCTTTAATTACTTGGCCCATTGGATCGTGAGCGCTTGCTACTATTTGACCTTTTTCATTAAGTTGCAAAATCAACGCATGTTTTGTACCAAATATTGACATTAGCCATTCCCATTGTCGTTCCGGTACCAACTAAATAAAACCTTAGTTATTGGTCATCCTTAATCTAATAAATGTAGAAAATATAAATAAATTTTTTGCGAGATCTCTGAGAAGGACAGATTTACCTGAATTTCAACTGTTCCAATTTGAAACTTGGAGAAATTTCATCTTTATTTATCAACAAATCTACATCGTTTACCTGAAGAATACATTTCCGTATGTATGGTTTATCAGCGAGAAAATCCAGCAGTGAGAACTGATCACTGTGACGCACCGCTCCCAAACCTACCCAAAATGTTCCGTTACTACCTAAACGTATATTATCCGGTAAACCAGGTAGATTATCAATGAAGATTTCCGTTTCACCCATTCGTGGGCCTGAAATCCAATGCCTGCAAATATTTGCATACCTTATATAGATTTCATACCTTTAAATACTATCGACTACTTCAAGTGTTTGCCAGCAAAAAACAATAACAAATAAAGATGACAATTGACGATTTCTACTCCTTTAGTTGTTAACAATTAAATCACATTGCCCTTCATAAATGCTAGTTGAAACCATAATTTAAAAAATATTTATCTTTTAATCCGAGCAGCGCCTGTTTCCGAAACCAGAAATGATTGTTTGTCAGGAAATAGCTGAATACCGTTCGGAAAATATAATTTATCCATAATGACTTCAATTTTTCCAGTTGATCGTGTTAGGCGCAAAACTCTGAATAAGAAGCATTACTCATTGTTTTTGTTCTAGAATTCTGATCTTTTTCTTTGAGAAGAAAAGAAACAATATACTGTATATTTGGAAGCAATTAAGTTATTTTTTTATTCTTTAATTTAGTTAAATTTTGTTTAACTCAATTTTGCACTTTTACTTCCAACTTTAACTTTTAATTTTATTTTAATTTACAGATTGCCATTTGTTTATTTCATTCTCTACAAATGAAAAACAAAAATTTTTGCCAATAATTTTCATTTATTGCATTATTAAATAAGGTTTACTATCACTTCAAATTTTCCATTATTTAATTTAATGTTAATTACCTTCCATCGGGAATGCCTTCCAAGAGAATATTCATGAAATGGCGTCGATCCCACTTGCTCGAAGAATCCGTAAATATCAGTACATCCTGATTAACTATGTCAATATCGTTCAGAAATTTCATTGGTTTACCATTTACTTTCGTCTGACTTCTTAATATTACCATATGTTGTCCTTAAACCTTAAACTAATTACATTTGACATTCTTTTATTTTCTATAAGATTAGCTAATTCTACAAAAAAAAAAAAAACAATTAAATTTACTTTTCTAATCATCAAATTAATGATTTATAACGCACAAGATTTTTGCACTAGACATTATATCTATCATTAATTGAGCCAAGTCTTTTTTTCATTTGATTCCACATATGTAGGACATTTTTACCACTAGAAAGATTATTTCGTTCTCAAATTTTATTTAAAGTTATCGAAATTTCATAGTGATGTTTAAATTATTTAAAAGAATCATTTAGGCAAAACAGTTTGATGGCTAAAATTTCAAAATTCTGCGAGAAGACAGTTATATTCCACGTAACCTTCTATAGTTCATATCCGTAGTACTGACCGGATTCAAAGAGAATTCCGTAAAAAATCACGTAACAATCACAAACCCAATAGAAATTCTTACCTTTTTCAAAATTGACGGAGAAAATGCCGAAATGAGTATCAATGGCCAAAATAGTTTCAACATTTAATCGACGAAGACCTAACGGTCGACCACATTTCGGTTCCACGTCGAATCTACCGTCTTAACAAATGGGTCATTTGTTAGAAAATTTTACCTGAGAAGAGTAGAAGTTTACAAGTTAAGTTTAAATGTAAAAGTAAAATTTAACAAATGTTTGAAATCTATAAAATGTTCACTTTTTATTTTTTTTTCAGATCATCACTCTGCTAATTATCTCATTTTCGTCTTAAATGTTAAAAAAACTTATGAACCAACAGCATATCAAACATTTACAAGTCGGAAGTTTACTTATCAGCTAAACTTTTCTCTAGACGAAGTAGAAATAACCGCAGAGATCGATATTGGCCGACCCAAATGTGAAAGCTTTCCGAATAACTCCAGACTCTATCAAAATTATCGTTCCATTCTGCGTCGCTGTCACAATGTTATCTAGAAATAAAATTAGACGACAAAAAAGGTGAATGAGTCCAATGATAACAATAGTGATAACAAGAATAATAACGGTAGTATTAAAGTAGTATTATTTTGAGTAAAAGTATAAAATTATTTTCAATGAAAACAGTAAAGGATCAAAGATCAGAAGATAGAAACTTTGAATTAGCAATGTTTCTGATAGATGGTTTCAATGGAATTCGAAATATTCCGCTGAAATTCAGGCATATTTCAACAGCACTAACCTTTCTCCACAATAATTGATTCTGGGCCAAAAACTTTATGTTCGAGAAGATATTCTGCTTTTGTTAATATATTATTTACAGCTAAAACACCTTCTAACTTTGGTGGTTTCGGCAATCTAAAATTAATTTGCAAATACTAAGAGTTCTTGAAATATTCCACATAACATTTGCCTAATTTAACTTAAATCAAAATCTAAGTAAGCTTACCATCGATCACTACAACTGATTCAAGCGTTACCTAAATGAACAATCAGAATTAATGAATCATCAATTTCCCCACAAAAATTAATACATTTCAACAATTTACTTTTATTCGTCGACAAAGTGTCAAACTTTTGGAATCGTTATGCAATCCAACCTCGCACATTAGTCACAATCTGCCAGTTTGGCTTTTTTGGAAAATTCAAAACTTACTCATAGCGTTCACAATGAAATACTGATGAAGGTGTTACGATGAATATAATAACGGCAACGACAGCAACCAAAAAAGCCAAAATAAAATATCTGTTGAAAAAAAGGAATGATAAAGATTAGTTTAATTAATTTAATTATACTACTACTAATAATAGTAGTTAGACAAATTTCAAACATAAAAATAATCTTTTCATCATTTGTTGAATCATTCAAATACACTCATTTTCGAATGCCATCGATCAGTTCAAGCAGACGACCCTATCAATTTATTCTATCATTTTTTTTCTCACTTTTTTCATTTTTTTTGATAAAAAACAGAAGAACAGGCGCACTTTTAGAGAAGAACGAAAAGACAACAAATTTTTTGTATAAAATCAAGTTTTCATTTGAAAGAATAAGAAAGGATGAAAGAACAAACGAATCACCTGTTCATTGCAAATCAATTTTGATGTGAGGAAAGGTGCTGCTGACTTGTAATCAAACCTCCCGTTTTGCTGATCTGTAATTAGGAAAAGAACAAAAGCTTTCATTAATTTACTGGTCACGAAGAATAGCGATCACAACGAAAATTCAAAAGAAGCCTTAGTAATTCCACTAACGGAAGTTTCAGGAGTTCTACCGGAAATCATTTTGACATCTATGAATCCGTGAATATGAAGGCAACCGAGTTAAACCAGAAAATTGTCACTGAAGAGAAGTACAACGACTTTTTCCGTAATGCTGCATATTTCAAGTCAATGGTGGGCTTTAGATAACATTGTACAATAAAAATAAAAGGTACTTGATATTCATATTATCGGAGACACTACAATTTTTGACTTTCTTTACTGAATTACCCACAAAACTTTCTATACCCGTGATATGGGAAAGAGAAAAAGTTTCAAAATTACCAGTATAATCGTCAACATAACGAGTAGCGATCATACATTAATTATATTGCAATCAATAAAGGATATTAGTTGATTTTCTGGAAACAGTTCTCTGCATAAGTACTCGACAAATCAGTGACAATAAAAACTGAGATCAAAGAACAGGATAAAAAGCATAAAGGAAACCGACATGTCAAGAGATTACGGTATTAGAATGACAAAAGAATCTGCGTGACCTTATGACGGACAGTTATTGTCAGTTCATTCGAAAAAGTATTAAATCGGAAAATATTTCTAAAGATATGCGAAAATATAAGTGTAAACAGAAATGATAAGAGACAAACAAACGGTGAAGAAAATCTTTTTTTTTGAGAAAGAAATTTGTGTAAATTTTAAATAAAAAAATGAGAAGGCAAGAAGAAACCAATAAATGAAAAGTGTATAACAAGAACAAATAAAAAATAAGAACAAATCATTTCGTTCTTATTTAGAATATTTTCTACAATGAAAATTAGTATTGAATTTATTGAAATCTCAACATTTACTGGCAATCATTGCTATCTGGTTTCCATCCATAATTAATAATTGATAATCAATAATAATATGATTAATAATTGATAATAATAATATTAAAGATGAAATGTTGATGTGAAAAAACTTTTATTAATATAGAAAAATTGAAAGAGTGCGAACGGTATCAGTTTGATGGGAAAGTAATGAGACGAAAAAAGGCAGAAAGGGAGAGAGGAAGAAGAGAGAGAATGATAAATTTCATCAGAAGTACGGTGTAAAGTGAAATGTTAAAAGTATCATCAAATAATTGAGACAAACTGATGACACTTTGTACATAACTCAGAGATTGCATAAAAGGTTATAGGTCATCGAAAAGTAACCGTACTATATTATATCTATCACAAATTTATGTATTTTATCCAATATTTTATTCTATTAGTATGAATAATCCAACATTAATTCAAATTTATTCAACAGAATAAAATTCGTTCGCGTGGGTAAGAGTTTGAGACATAGCGTAAATTTGGGATTTTCAGATCTCATTGATGGCTTATAAGCATATATCACCTATATATTAGTAATGAAACAGAGCAATTTTAATTAGCTAAAAAGGGTAATTAATTGGGAACATGTTTTTTTTTTTTTGGGTAGTTTTAAATTGATGGTTATGACCTCATTCTGATTTATAATTATGTCTTGGTATGATCGTTTCCCAGTATTTGGATGGTGGTAGTATAAAATGTGGTAATTTTGAAATGATAATAATAACTAATAAAACGATTGGTACCGCTAGTTAGCTATTTCTTTCCCATTCGTATGAAAAATGCTTTTTATTCAAAAAATTTTAAGGATATTTCCAAACCGAAATCTTAAAATGATTTCGTTTTAAACCAATTTAAAAGGAAATAAATGATAATTACTATATTACTTATGCATATTTGTAAAATTATTATAAGAAATAGTATACTCTATGAAATTCAATCAAAGTATCTATCGAAAATGACAACGCCTAAAATTGAAGTTTATAAAAGTTGAAATACGACTTTTTTGGTCCATTGAATGATTTTTGAATTGAGTAAACAGCGATCACTTCAGTGCCACCGCGCACCGAAACAGGTATTTTCATGATATCAGTAATAATTGTTGCAGCATTTGGAATTTCACCATTTATTGCTCCTGTGGATTCTTTAAAATTTTAGGTGGTTGAAATAATTTCATCTGATTCATCAAAATGATCAAAGAAGGATAAATCAAATCTATGAAGCAATCAATCGATTGGTATAAGTTTCGTTCATGAAAACTTAAAATATTCCTTTCAAAAGGAATGGAAAAGTGTATTTTCTGTGGTTGGTATCGCCGTACAAATGGTCCAACGTTGAGATTTTATGGAATTCCACGTGAACCAGGCTTAAAACGTGTGAAATGGTTATGTGCTATTGGTGATCGCGAATTATCACCGAAAGATAAGGTTTGCTCATTTCTTCTTATCATTGTACTTTAACAATATCTATTGCTGACATAATCAATCAGTAAGATTATTTCGAGAAATGAAGTCTGTATTTATCAGTAAGTTTAGATAAGTTATTGTATCTTCTTAGGCTTGCAATCAAAATACCACAATATGTTAGCTTCCATTTGGTGAAGACTATATTCAAAATTTAAGTATGAAGATGAGTATCAAATTTCATCAAAATTTAAGCATGAATGTTTATCTACAACTCTGAAGCTGAATTTTACAATCTAACTTGATTTTGTCCCTTAATATAAGCCTAAGTCTAGATATCCAAGTTGAATCTAAGTACAAATCTGTTCTCATATTTGGGTTCAACTTTAAGCTGAAAACTATAATTAACTATGTTTTTATTTATTATAACATACAGCATGACTTCAAATAATATTGTATGGTATTACCGATTATGTTTATTTGTTAGAGAAGTTAAAATCTCGATGCTCAGAAGATAGTGAATCAAGCAGTTAAATCTTTTGTTTTTTGAAACTTTCGTCCGATTACCAAATTAAATATGATTCTTAGCAGTATGTTGTTTTGAGTAAGAAAAAGCAAAACTTCACTGAGAATTTAAAAGATGCAAACTAATTAGAATCATACTTCCAATATCCTAAAATATTCTTCATGCCTGAAATGTTGGAACAGGGAATAAAGCTTAGGATTACTTCAGTTTATGTCATTTTACGCACTCTTAAAATGACATCATAATTGACTCTATTTATAGAATGACGTACACTTTTTTTTTATAAATATCGACCTAATTATATTACTGCTAATTAGTTTATTATCAATTTACAGGTATGCAGTATACATTTTCGACAAGGTCGACCATCTAACGATCCATCACATGAAGATTTTGCTCCTCATTTATTCCTACAACGTTTGACAACACAGCCCGTTGCTAAGACATTAACATATCTTGAAAGTCTTGCAAATGATGATGATTTCGATGAAATGGTGTGTATTTCGAATTTATTCTTGTTTCATTTCAGTTTCTTGCTTTGAGCTCTAGATTACCGCACAAAATAATATATGAGAGTTACTTTTAAAAGCATATCATTATCGACTTTATTCATAGGATGACATAGAAAAGTGCTTACTGCACTTTTTCTTTGTAAATAGCAGTTCTTCTGCTTAATAATAATAATATTTTCTACTAGTTAAAACGTCATTAAAAGATGATATGTGATTGCTGCAGTTCATTGAGATGTAGGATGAGCCGGTAATTTTCTCCACTAACGATAGGATAGGGTTGCATAATAATGATTATTAGGACTTTAATCAGTGAATAATTGAATTTAATTCATGATTCTAGCCTTCCGTATCACGACCGGAACGCATTGAACGTTTGCATGCATGCAAGCCATCAATTTTACGAAAACGACGAAAAGTTGTATCTCCTTCAGATGAACCTAAAGTTAGTGCTTCTTATTTTAATCAAACTGCTGGATTGCAATTAGATATGACTTGTTTGGTTGAAAAACACGAAGACTTTATGAATTTATCAGTTTCTTTATAGAAAATCGACCAAGGTGCTACCGAAAATCCGCAAGATTGTTCATCAGAAAAAACTTTGCTATCGGAAACCCAAGAAGTGGAGAAAAAGTCATTAAAAGATGATATGCCGAATATTGTAATGTTCACAAATCCTGTAACTGGTATGAAAAAACGCATGAAATTGCAACATTTACCTCGACCGTTTGTAGAAGCAGTAGGTATTAAGCCAGGTCAAACTGTTATTATCAAACGTCGCATACGAGTGGCTAAATCTGCACGAAATCAGGTAAAACCCACTATGACTGACTTCGTAAACTCACATGGCACATTCATATTCCTTTTACCTTCATTTGACAGTGTGTTAATTTTAAAGAGAAAAGTAATTTTATATTCGATATCGTTTGTCAGTTCTCGTGGATAAACAAGTTCTGAATGAAAGTTTTAAGGAGAATCTAGGTTTTATGAAGATTGATTAGAAATTGATTACTCAGAGATGACGTTTATATTGTCAATATTGAAAAGACGAAAAAGTTCCGCTTCTAATATACTTTTTTTTTTCAGATAGAAGGATCCGACACCATGGAAAATGTGTTAGAAAAAGAGGAAAACCTTTTGGAAAATGCAGCAAACATATGCTGAAAATTCATTATTGAAAAACAATAGAATGCCTTTCTGTGGTACTGTACAATGAGTCATGCAACGATCTCTTTCTTATCTCTTAAACATATCTTTTTGGAAACTAAACAGCTCTCGAAATTGTCTTATTCAGTATAGTGCAATGGTTGGTGTTTGGCAAGCATGAAAGTAAACCAGCTATAGGTTTTAATCAAGTCGAGAAGATATATTTGCTTGTTCTGGCACATATCTACAATTTCACATCTTAATTTTTAGGTTATGTTGTAGAGACCATAATCTTTTTTATAATCTGTAATTAAATATGAAAATAAAAAGAAAATATTACAAAATAGAACGGAAGAAAATAAAAGACTGAAAAAGAAAAGGAAAGGAAGAAAGAAGCATATTATTAATATCCGTATAAAATTGTTTGTCCGTTAAAATCAAGAAATGTTTGTAGCTATTGAGAAGGAACCACAACATCTGAGTATTAATAAACAATGAATCAAAATATTAATTGTTTGTCCCCATTCTTCCTCTTTATTATCATTATGAATAAATAATAAGTGCATTACACTTGTTATTTTTGTTTTTTGAGATCCAAGTAATCATGTTCCATCATATGTACAGCGGTTAATTTTTTACGTCTTTTTTCTTGCTTTCTGGTAACTGTGAATAAATACTTCCAGCTAGATATAATAATTAATACCGTACAACCTTAAAAAAGAGAATGATATGAATGACTGACGAAAATCTAATCGGTTCGTAAACTGTGATTACAATTTAGAAAAGAAAAAACAAATTATTCAGAAAAGAATTATTTACCTTTTTTGCTATTAATGAATTACCTCAGAGAGCAATAAAAAGAAAAACTAGCATTTTTCATTTCAGTCGGAAATAACGCAAATTTTCCTACTTGATGTAATATGTTGCATATTTTCATCATGATATCCAATTCAAAACTTAATTTCTTTTCTTTAATTCAATGAAAATCAATAAACTTACCTGATAAGGCAATCTGTATATATTGAGCAGCTGATTTTTCCAATAGTTCGGTGTAAAAAATTTCAAAGCAAAGAAAGCCAACTGATGTTATCGAACAAATTATATGAAATATATGAAGTGGAATGCAATCGAAATAATAAATTACAAAGAGGCGTAGGAGTAGTATTGTCCAGTAGTGAACAAAAAATGATGCAGCAGTAGATGCTATATCTAAAAATGCTTATCTTTAATTAATGCAAAAATAAATTGTTAGCATATATAATAAACTGAGAAAAGTTATAGTATGTAAACATTTTTATTTCTATAATTATATTTGATTTTATTTCATAACTAACCTATAGCAGCAGCAGTAGCAGTTTTACGGCGTAACAAAACTTTCAAAAAGTTTTTTGTTTGCATACATTGTCGAAGATTACCAATAAGTTGCAGTACGGTGAATGCTAACCAAGCGCGAACAATATTTTGAATTTCCATTGCTATGTCAACATTGTTTCGATGATCGGATAACAATTTTCACACCATGTTATGAAAAAATAACCTAAATGAATAACTAATCTTTAAGTACAACATATGATGCATGACAACTTTATATATTTAAGTAGAATTTGGAACAAAAAAAAAAATTTTTGATATCAGTCTTGAAAGGTAAACTATATTTGAAATATCAAGCTAAAAACATATTAAAATTAGCCTAAATTCATGATATTAACGGCTAACTAGAAGAAAAAAAAATCAACTCAAATTATTTTTAGAAAAAACACTAACAATTTAAAAACTTGAGAAATGTGCGTTACAGATATTGCAAAAAAAAAAATGAAAGATCAAACCTTTCCCATTTTCACGTCAAATTTCCAATTTTGAGCTAAAAGCCATAAAGGTAGCGTGCTAACATACTTTCACAATATTGTGTATATTTTTACGTACGTAATACATGTTACAACCAACGGCAGATGTTATAGATTTCTCGAAATATTCGCTGAGCTTACAACACCGTCAAGTCTAATTACTCATTATTTAATGAGATTTTGGATGAATGGCATCAATAAGGTAGGAAATAACCTCCTATAATCAGAGATTTTTATTAATTCTTCAGAGCTCTAAAAAATTGAACTCGTACCATTCTACTTTTAATTTCACCAAGTTTTAAAAATATTGCTTTAAAATTTGATTGGAAATCAAGTAATTTTTTGAAGAAAATGAATTCCGACACTGCAAAAGCTCTCTAAAAATGCCAATTTAATCTTTACTGAATGCAATTTCAGAAAACAACAAAGACCACAGGGAAATGAAACAAATCTTCGACACATTGTTAATAAATGGTAAGGCAAAATAGAGTGATATTTGATAATCGAAAATAATCATTGTGAATTATCCATGCAATAATCAAATAATTCATACCCAATGAAATTGGAGTTTCATGTAATAAAAAGAACTCGGAAAAGATTAAAAGACAAGGGACTATAATATCTAAATTGTTGCCATCCATGCATTATCCTACCATCTGTGGAATTTTTGCATTTCAATGTTTAGCAACAGAAAAAGATAGAAAATGGAAGGCTAAAAAAGAGAATAGAATAAAAAAAAAAATGAGATGTACTTTATGCAAGGAATTCTCAACATATAATCCTAAAAATTAGAAAGAAGTGTGAAGGAAACAATTGAGAAATAAAGTTCAGTGAACAAATCGCAAATTTCATCACAGTGTCATAAACGAAGAAACAAATTACAGTGAGTATCATTCATTTAACATAAAATTTGAAATCCGGCTTCCATACTCCTAAACTCCACACGATCGAACGACAGATAACTAATCTTTTCTCAACATTTTTATAAAACTTCTAGAAACTGCAACATGTCAAAACTAAGTCACATCGTTATCTAGTGATGCTATTAATCCATTAGCTTAAGTTCAAAAATAAAGCTTAGATTTTCTTAATGATGGATGATGACGCGAAAAACCAACTTTCAATATTCGAAAGTTTACTAAGGTTATGACTCGACAGTAGCAAAGGTGTAATTAAGTTTTGCCATCATCAGATTAAAATATGTCGTGGAAATATAGAGAGAAATGTAGCCGGTTCAATAATACTAAACGACACCTAAGCAAAAGAATGTAAAACCTTAACTGTAATGTCAACGAGCTTTGAACTGTGCACTAAACAATAATTGCTGGGATGATTTCATAATAAGGCTTCTCTGATGATAATAAAAGAAATTCCCAAAAGTTCCTCATTAAAGCAATTTTAACCAAGATTTTGAAATTTTAAATAACTAAATAAACAAGCCACACTTCTAAGCATTTCTAGGAAAATTGATATTCTAATATAACCCTCAATCAACGGACTCAGTCAGACGTAATAATTGGGTGAAACGAACAGATCTGTCAGGATGGAAAGCTGATCTTCACTGAACTGCATCTTATGTTCATGCCAATTATCTTGATGAGTACGCTTGAATTCACTCAATGCTTTTTTCACCGTACCCTGAAAATCTTCTTTCCTTAATTGTTAAGATGGTTATCACGTCTACGCTATCAATGGTTAGCACGTCGAATATACCTTTTTTACGCTATCACTATGACTAGAGATGTTCAGGATAACCGAAGATAGATTATTTCAAGTCAGCTAGAAGTCAATCAATTTAATCCTTAAATTTAACTTTAAAATATTTCGGTTTAAACAGTTCTACTATACATCTTAAAATTTGAAAAAGAACAAAAAAGCTTACTTGCATAGGTTGTTTATCACAAGTGTGACGACAAAGTTGCATCAGAATTTTCGGTAAGAATGATGGAACGCTGTATGGAAATGCCTGAACAATAGCAGAAAGAGCTAAGACGCCAGCATGTCGTTTTGTACCATTCTCCTCTCGAGACCATTCGTAAAATGTATCCTGAAATTTAATTTTGTTTAAATCATAAGTCGAAATTTTACTTTCTGGTTTTTGGATACATTTGCTAACGTGACGTATCGCTATTATTTGCACAACAAATTCAATCAGTGCTTTCAATCTATCTGCAATTTTTATTAAGGTTTCAGAACGATAAAATGAACACGTATAAACTTTAATAAAAAACTTTAACTTACAATAATTAGGTGGTCCACGTCGAAGAAGTGACAGTGGATAAGACCCGACAGCGTTGTAGCAGCAGCTTCACGCACTTCAAACTTTGGATCAAGTATCATGGAGCAGAGAACAGATTGTAAAAATGGGCGATGATGTAGGAAAAGGAAAAAATTGGAGAATACAGCAACTTGCATATACTTTAGCAGCGAAACTTTCGGTTTCCACCACGAAGCAGCAGATGAAGCTAACTGCAATTGGAAAAATCAAATTGAAATAGCGATCGATCAATATATATATATATAAGTTATTTAAATTATCAAAAGATTGGTATCACTCCTATCGCTATGGAGAATGGTACCGCGCTATCAGAGGTTAAATCGTATGCATAATATCGGACAATTACTTGATTTATTACTGTAAGTGGTAAACTCAAGTAATCACAGTGCACTTCTACAATCTTAATTCCCTTCCTAAACATGAGATTGATTGCTAAGATTATGCATCCATAGGTAACAGGACATGACAAAACTAACCTCTTTGATGCCACACAAAACCATTTCTACATTGTCTGTAATAATAAGAGTTTGTGACATTCCCTGGCGCAACTGATCATGGCAACTATTTTTTAATTCCTCGTCGCTGAAACAAATTCTGAAGTAACAAAAAGATCCTGATCATGAATAGGGGTTCCTTTCCCATAACTCTATCCCACGGTAATCGAATCACTTATTTTGTTGATTTGCAAAGTGAAGTTATTAGAAGAGCTCCCGGTGGTTTTCAATGTTAGAAATAAGGACTGTGAAGTTTGCAGTTTTTTTCGTCGACTTTTTACGACTTAAATGTTCGTTTTGCTATCCCAAGTTCGATGCTATAGTTTTCTTGCAAAAAATGAAAAAAAAAAAATGAAATACCTTGTTTCATTTTCAAAATGTATGAGCAAGGGTAAAACATTAAAAATAGCAGGAGGTAAAGCAGTGAACGAGTGCACCCAATGTGCGTTTAAATAATTTAACGCACATTTAAATGTCATAATTGCCTGAAAGTGATAGCAAATTAAGTAAACCATTAATTTTTTCTTAATGATTTGTTGAAAAGCTTTTCTCCGGAATCTTTGAAATATAAAGCTGATACAGAAATCATCAGTTCCTCATAATATACTCTTTTGTCCACTTTTTTTAATATGAAAAAGAATTAGTGTCTTTTTTTTTACGAAAACAAAAGGTTAGCAAACTTTTTTTCGGCCATTGCCTTCACCATTACTAATCTCTATCTTTCTATCCGAACAAACATCCTCCACTTCGTCATCATTCCGTTTTGCAGCGGCGACTTCAGACCATAAAAGTTCCAACTGCAATAAGTAGGATAAAACAAATAGCAGCATTGTTTGTTTAATCAATCTTTGTAGAAATTCTCTAATTTAATTTTATAATGATTTAATTAGGTATGTGCTACACTTCAAATATGAAATCGAACGCTTGCAATTACGTAAGTGAAGATATGTAGTGGCAATATGTCTTAAATTTCCTCCGTCATCTTCTACATATATCTTCACATATCGCCCAGGAATACCTACCAAAACATTTTTTCCTCTTCACAAAAAGAGTTTATAAATTAAAATCCCAATAAAATTTTCTTCTCAATCAAAATTTTCACCCAATGCTCGTTAATTTGTTCAGAGCATTTACAGATAAAATTTTAACATTATCCACATAAAAAGTTCATTGACAAAGCGCTATATGACTGGCAGAAATAACAAAAACAGTAGTAAAACATACTTTTGTACTAATTTTACCCATTACGTCGTCAATTTTCATTGGATAAAATTTCTTCGGCACTCGTGGATCAATGTATAAATGATTCAAATCAAACCAAACAATGGTAGCAATACTAGAGCCAATACGTTCACGTAAATTCTGATATGATTCTTCCATAGCTCCCAAACATTTTTGAAACAGCTGATTCCATAATTCTGTTACTCGCCATTCACACTGATTTAAAGCACCTTGCACAAAATACATTCGCCTGAAACGGAAATGATTTCTGACATATAATATAGCTAAAAAAAATTGATATCGTAAGGCTATATTGTATTAGCATAAAGAAACAAAAGTAAGTCAAAAATTGTCGAAAAAAAAGGATAATAATTGATTACCCCATTTATATGTAAATTATCAAGCATTAATTGAAATAAATAACACAATCTATGTATGAATCTAATGATCTGAATTAAGTAGTCATCCATTTTATTTGATCATATCTGACATTCTGTTCTTCTCTAAATTATGCCATATAAAGTAACTAAAGTTGATCTCATCACTGCAGGTCCATTATTCATTGCAATATGGCCATAAAAATTTATTCCCCTGCCTTACTTTCAAACTTTCAACATGCTAGTGTTAATAACATACAGATAAGTATTTCTGACCCTATTCAGATATGCATTAACTATCAAAAGAATTTTTTCTATAATTATTTAAATCAGTTTTCTTTAATAAAATTAAAAATATTCGTTTTAATTTGAACACAAATTTATTACTTCAATCTTTCAAAGAAAAATTCATACAGACCAAGCTAGACAAATGAAATGCATTCATTCTTAGTAAAACTAATAAGGAATTATACAAGTAACATTAATGAAAAAAGTTCATACGTAGTAGCATGAAAGCTGTTATCCGTTGGCTTCATGCATAGTTCAAAAAGCATTTCAATAAACCATGAAAGCGCTTTCGGGTCAGCCGAACCAAAAACTGTTGCAATAGCTGTTCCCCAATTCTTGACATTTTCAGTTTTTACTGTTTCTAAGCAACTGCTTATTAAAGGTTTAAGCCAATTCGACATTGCTGAAATCTTCTCGAATGACCAAAGTTTACTGCCATTTAACAGTCCTGCAACCATTTCTGATGCTAATCGTTGATCGCCTTCCTAAAAATATGGTCTATGAAATTAGAAAAAAACAATATTAAAAGTTTGATTCATCGCTGTTCGAATGGAAAAGAAAAATAAAACATTTATTATGAAAGATAATCATAAGTTGCTGAGTAAATTATACGCATTACGAAAGATTCTGAATATATATTAGTCTTGTTAAACAATTCGAAACATGAAAAACAAAAAAGATAAAATGCGTAACCTTATCACTTGCAAGCAAAATTTCCAAATGTTTCTTAAAAACTGGAAGCATAAGGTCATTATAGTTCCGAAAAATGCCCTGAAAAGGCAATTTCTTCTTTTACTCAAAATAATTAGAAATATGCATCGTTTTTAATCTCACTCATAATGTTCCAAAAAACAGCAATGAAAATTATTAAAGAAAGCAATATTAAAAGTTCGATTCGTCATCAAAGTATGGGGAAAGTTTTTATAATATATGGAGGAAAAAGACATTTTAGAGTCATTTGAATCATACAAAGTTTATTATACAGTGTAAACTGATCACAAAATATTAAAATAATTCTATTATTTCACGCTAGATATGCTAATATCTAAACCTTCTATCAAAAAGATTCGTTTAAACTGACTCTTTGATTACGATATCTTATGATGCATTAACAATTCTGTCAATAAATATACTAACTCTTTCAAAGCACAAGTAATATTGACTTTTCGCTAATAAAAGAATCAATAAAACTGACGTAAAATAAACCGAATGCAATGGCATCGAATGCTTCTTCACCTTTCTTCTCTTCAACACTCATATATTGGCGAAATTTTTCCGCAAATTCATCATCACAAAATATTTCCACAATAAAACGTTCAGTTTCATTTAATTCTTCCAATTCACGATTAATCGCTTTTTGTTCATTTGCTGGTGCATAAACTTTCAAAACCCTTCAGATAATCCAAATTATGCATTTTGAATTGATTAAATAGAAACATTTAACTATTATATCTCATTATTTCACTATTACATCTCAAGATGAATTAATAATTCGAAAAAATTTCACATACAACAGCTATTATTCCATTTAATCGAAAAAAGCCTTAGCTTCCTCAATTTTAATATCATATTGGTTCAAAATTTTAGTGATCACAAGGAATTAAAATATCTATTCCATAACTCATTTGTGTATAACATAATTGGATCCCCCAAAATATGTATATCACTACATTCTAATTTCCATTAACACTCGGAAATGGAAGATAGCCATTTTGAAATATTCGGAAAAGACAAACAGCAAAACTTACTTTGGCCAAGTATAGAAGCCCCAATGAGTTTTGCTGAAAAACACTGTAGCATTCCAGTCTTTTGCTGTTCGTGGTGCTTTTTCCTTGTTATACATTGTTATTAGATTGTCCATTCGAAAGCCATATTTTATGGGCCATTCTGCACCAGGACCAACATTTTCTTCCTATAAATGCAATTGATTGTGAAGATATCAAATAAAAAATTATAGTTTTTTTTTTCTTTTTACTTTTCTAAATAATTATTTATCATGGTTAGATTAAATTGGGCCATCAAAAGAATTGATCAAATTTTGAGTGCGATATTCCCGTACAATAAAGGTAAAATCGCATATCAATCAATGCCTATTTCATCTGTCCTGGGAAATTATGATAAAAATGCGAAGATTATATTTATTCCATTAAATAATATAATAATTACTTTAATCGGATTTTCGAAAGGTATTTTTACGGCTTTAGGTTTTGTAATATGTAACCACGCAGCTATCAATCCAGTTGCCATGCGTCTCGTTTTAACAGTATCGTTCACAAGCAAACGAATAAACAATCTACAAATAGAGACAATGCAGTGCTATCATATTTAAAAATTATAAATGAAAATGAACTTTTGTTAAATCATTTTATCTGATAATTTTCTTTAAAGACAGTTTGATACTATTAAAAATATATCATGCTTAAATTATACAATACTAGCATGTTCTCATCTATAAAACTAATATCGTCGAAATAAGCATGAAAGTAATATATTTTGAAGATTTTGAAACCATAATATTTTAGAGTTTGAAATAAAATGACCCAGCATATAAAATCACTTATGAATATATCTTAAAAACAGTTAGATTAAACACCAGCTAGCATTTCAGTCATTCTGAAAACTCACTTAACAGCATCTGATGGAAACGGTATATCTCGTCTGATAAGCAATGAAAGTAAAGACTGTGCCATGTCAACATGTCGCCAATGAAGATTTGCATCCGTACTGAGTGCAACCAAACGATCACAAAGCGAATAATACAATCTATAAAATAAAAAAAGAAAAAACATTTCTAGAATTCAAAAAAAGGAGCCGAATCTAAACTGACTGTTCTGTCTGTATGTAAATATCATAAATCGCGACCTAAGTTATGTCAATAAAACTGACAGTATGCTTCACTAAATTAATTCTGCTATAATAAAAACTGATAACAATTACACATATTTCTTAGCAATTTGGACTTTAGAAAATGTACAAAATCAAATCACTCAATTTAATTCACCCGTTCACCACACAAGTGATTCAAACTATCAAGTTAGTTTAATCTTAATATCAACAACAATTTGTTGATCATCTAAAAACATACTCACTAACAAAGGTTTAAAAATTTTTCTAAAAAAATTCTATGTTCTTCTTAAATTTTGAACATCATTAAATAATTGAACACAGTGTTTTTCCTGTAAATAATAACTAGTTGTGAAACTACTTTTGTTTTTCTTCGCATGCAATATTTTCTCTTTCAATAGCAGCTTCAATCTCTTCATCAGTAGGTAATGCCCATGCCGGTTGATGTATATTCTCACCACCACCTGCTGCGTACAATTCTCGCGCAGCAACAACCGGTCCATCCGGCAGCTGTAATAAGTTCACAATAGAAAATGACGAAAAAATGTAGCTATAAGATAGTTAGTTTAATGATATTATGTTCGTCGTAAATTAATATCTATATTATCGAACTAAAAATTAATAAATATTTATATATTATCAAATTTAATCATTCACGGAACAACATTAAGTACACTAAACAATTATGCAGCTCACAACAGATGTGACATATTATTTTGTGCTTGCTCGATATTTTGATGAAAAATTTATCGTTTCTAAAAGAACATGAATCAACTCTACATTAGGATTTGACGGACTACACTAATTTTTGTCATTCCTAACCATAAGTAACACATTTAAAGTAACTCAATATCAAAAAGAAAAAAAAAAGTAATAAATAAATCACCCAAAAGTTGATCTGAAATGATTCGAAATTATCGACAAGAGTGTTCTGAGCCAATTCCAATAGACCAATTACGGAAGGCTTCTCGGAATGTTGCGCTTCAATAAGTGCTGGCCAAACTCGTAATAATGTACTCCAATTTTGTCGAACACAAATTGCTAATCTCTTACCATTTAAAAGCATATATAATGCACCCTGTAGAAAAAAAAAATATATGGAAAATATCCCAAATCCTATTTTATAGACAATTTAACTACGAACGAAATGTTCACTTGTCATCTTGAACTTATTCAACTTGCTATCCCATAAACTATTGCATGTTCACGATAGCGACATAACTTCATATCAGATATAGTGATGCAAGAGCTTTTCAAAAGAAAAAAAAAAAACAACTACAATATTAGCTGTTAAACTAATCCCTGTAGCTCATCCAATACTAATTAGACTATTAATAGATCGAATGATTTCACATTAACTACCATAAAGGAAGTACAATTTTTTGAAATCATTTGAAAAAATAATTATTCACTTTGAATTGCTCATGAGATATATCGGATGATTCCTTAAGAAATGCGAGTATATCATCCAGCACAAGTAGATATGAATAAGGAAATGTCTGAATGCAGCCATCTAATATCCTCTGGGCATCAATTCGAGTCTGAAACATACTATCTTAATTTATATCATAAATATTTACATCTCATTATTAATTTACATCGATAAATTATTTCTTTTCTAATCCAAATATTCACGAATATTTGAAAAATATGCGAGCTTGTATTGTTTGCCGTATTTCATTATTATTATAAATCATTAATTTCAACCATAAATTCACAAAAATAGCAAAAACATACAGCACTGTAGAGACTTGTACCTAATCGTACCAGTAATTTCATTATTTCCAAATGTTGCGCGGTAAAATAATATCCGGAACGTGTCAATGTTCGCTTCTATAATTTATTTATTTTTTTTCACCTTCAAAAATTAATGCAAAAAAATATTTAGAAGCTCACAAGTCACCTCATACTCATACCACCTCATAGATAAATTTGAAAGCAAGAAGACAACTTTGAATAGAAATACTTTCAGGTGAAAAGTCCAGAATTTTTGGAACCACTCTTCCAATTTCAATAATTTCTAATGCTCACATGATGCTGTAGCATAAGAAACTCCGTAGTGACCAGCTCTATGTTTGCTCGGTTTCCTTGCACTGTATCACCAACAATTCTTTTCGATAATATATAATTTTGGTTTTGCAAATCGAATTTCGTCTGAAAAATATCCAGTTTTACCATTATCGTTGGAAATCTATAGCACAGATTGTGACAAATGAAAGCTTTTCGAGTTTCAGTAGACCAACAATTCCTAACAAATTAACGAAATAATTTACAGCAGTGTTGAATCACTTCGATCAAATCTATGTTCGCATTCCATTTAGAAAAGCCTTGCATAAAAATATCGGTACCAGTGATTTGATTTTGAAGAAATCTTATCCTTCTATATCTTAGCTTCAATCATATATGTATTTATCAAATTCAAAACAATAAAAGTATAAAAGGAGACTGCTCATCTTTTCAAAATTGCGAAACGCATTTGAAATTTTTTCTTCCAAGCATACTATTCCAGTTGTAAAAGTAAACAAATTAAGTAAGGTAAACTAACGCGATCAATTCCACGCTGAAAAACGAGAATATGTAAAATTTTGCATACAGCTGACAAGGATTTCGTATCATTTTCTCGATTTAGTACCAAATATTCCGCAACACTTTTTACTCGTTTCAGCACAAAATCTCGCACATTCGTCCCTTTATACGTCATTTCTGTAAAGATTGCGGAATAAAATCATCTTTATAAATTATAGTAGTGATGAGTAAACATTTATAGTTTTCAAGACGTTTAATACACGTTACGGCATAACGTAAGCTTCTTATAAAATAACACACAATACAAATACCTTTTACATAACTTGGAGCAGCAACAAACTGAAAAGGATAAACTTTCACTGGTGATTCTATCAGTGGTATCAATTTCCCATCGAGAGGTGGTAATGCAGCAGATACACCAGCCAAACAACTACATATTATTTCCAAAGATTTCAACATTTCTGTTCTAAAATTGGAATATAATTTTAGAGGAATACAAGTTGAAACAAATACAAGTTTTAGATTAATCCGTCTCATTTTTTCTTTTTTTTTTCATATAGCATTCGCATGCTCATACTGAATCATTATACTCATTCTTCGCAGAAGATATATTTCGATAAAAGAAAAATGAATCAGTATGCAGCAAAAAAGAAACAATAAACAAATAGCATGAAAGAAAAATTACTTGGAAAGAGAATCTGCATTCGTTAATTTTTCTAATTCTGGATAGAAAAATTCGTCCAGCACATCGTATGCTAGCTGAAACTCCTCGTCGGTTGGAATATGCCATTTCAATTCGAAAGTTTTTTTATCCGTTACTTTTGCCCAGTCCTGGAAAAATAGACATCCTGATATCTTGAAATAAATATGAACTAAATATTTACATTTCACTTGATCAGTGATCTTCTAAAATTCAAAATTCCTCCTTCATTCCAGAAAATCATCCAACAGTGCATTGTGAGAACTATAGAAAAATAAGAAAAGTTGATTTATGAAAAAAGAAAAACAGTAATACGAACTCTTATCGGAAGATATTTTTCGAATGGTTGGTCGAGTTTTTCACGTCTGTATTCGCTGCTATCAGTATATATATTTGTTAAACCCGTTAACATACATTCCAATGCATTACACGACAGCTGTAATATAAGCTTCCGTAATTTTGCTCATTTTCAAACACTTAAATGGTTTTTTTTTTTTTTTTTACTCTCATAATTATAAATGAAATAAATACGGAAAGTTTTAAGGAAATAAAGAATTTGAATTCTTACATGACTAAACTCTACGAAGAAATCTTTTACTAGTAATGCAGATAAAGCGTAAGTTCTCCTATATTTTATTTCTTATTTATTGCAGTTACAGTTTTACTCGAACTCCTTCTGAGAGTCATTTAGACGACACTGACTATTTAAACACAGAAAGGAAGAAGTCAGAATTCCAGGGAATCCATTTTTTTTTTACCATCATTTTTCTAGGAAATAATGCATGAAAGGAAAAATAAAATTACCTCACATGCCGTACGACATGTCAAAGGCACAATCATTCGCAATAATTTCAACATTTTCGTCTTGTGTGATAAAATATACATTCCTGATGCTCTAAAGAGCTGCGAAGCCAAAATAATATACCATACCACTGTGGAGTCTAATTCTTCTTCTTCATATGATTCTTCTGAAAACAAAAATAGCAGCTTAGCAAAAAGAAATCATATTTGACTCTATCAATGCAGGAAATTTTTGAAAATTGAATTAACAAAATTCCATATATGTCAGTTTATCAAATGTCAATAATATGAATGAAAAAAAATATTAATTTATCCATCTCAAATTCTGATATATAATATGGAATATTCATCCATTTAAATGTTCGTCAGAATTTTTCTTTTTTTTTTTTAATAAAATTAATGCTGAGATCAGAATGTATAAGATAACAAACTCTCATACTATTATATTCGAAAAGAAAGCATTGAAAATTTCAAGAAATTTTTCATGAAAAAATGAAAAAAAAAGATCATATAGATGAAAACAGTTTGGTACGCACCTGTTATTAGCGGGACCAATTTCTCTGTAATCAAATCCAAAAATAGATCCAGGGATTGCTGTGGATTTGTCTAAACAGTTCACGATTTAATACTGCTGTGTAAAAACTTCACGTAAAAAAAAAAAAAAAACTTCTATTTCCATACATATATTTTGTTAGTTGACACCAAAACAGTGAAAATTTTCGATATGTTTCTCATTTTAATCAGCAAATGAGAGATATACATTGAATTTTAAGAGTTGTCAATAAATTTAAGAATCTAGATAAACATTTCAAATTCAATTATACAAAAAATGATAAGTTCCAAATTTTGTTATAAAAAAAAATGCAATAAATATACCCTAACAGCGCAGAAAATCATTTCTGAAACGGTATCCGCAGCCAATCGGCTATCGTACATATTTGTGGAAATGAAATCATATAATTTATCTATGGCGATCTAAAAAACAAAGTTGCTTTTTTTTCCTGACTCACATTAACTGATTTCTTGAAATCATTGAAATTCTAACCATAAACCTTTCTAATTGGCTGATTTTATAACACAAACAGTATGCAAAATGCTAATAAGAAGTATTAGAATCTTAAGCTTCCAGTTAAATTACAAATATCAAATGCTCAAAAAATTCTCACTCATTTTATCAAATACTCACTTTATAAATTGATGTGCTGCAGTTACCAAGAAGAGCACGAAATACAGAAAATATGCCTCGTTTTATCACTGTTTCTTCCACTGATAATTTTGATTGTGATTTAGCGCCCAATGAACCCTGTACTGTCGTTACTGCTGGTGCACCACCCGTAAAAACATGAATTATCTCTATCATCCTGTAAACAACACATTTTGCAATGAAAGATAAGTAAAGAAGATGCAAGGAATTGAATAAATTAAGAAAAAAAAATGAAATACAACTCACTTATCTAAAAGATTTTGTACAATTGTTTCGAAATTTGCTGTTGCTGAACAAACTTCTTGCTCTTCTTCTGTTAAATCATTTCGTACATGAATAGCTTCCGAACAATCAACAATGGGTACCAATGTTATTAGCAAATTTATGATCTAAATCAAACCGAAGAATAATAATTACAAAAAGAAAGGTTTGTAATGTTGACATTTATTAAAGAATTATTCTCACAAAATGCCTTTTCAATTAGCCAGTCAATTTCGTGTGATATTTTCGGCAAAATCGCCAAGTAACACTTTCATACCATAATTATCGAATCATTCAGTACTACAAACCAAATTTCTCGGTTTTCAAACCCGGACAATATATACCAAACATCTCAGAATAAATCCGAATGACAATTATCAAAGCATACCATATCCTATTCTTTGATCAGTTTACTGCAGTTTTTCGTGCATAACTTCACTTAACTTACAAATCATTTACCATCATTATGCGCATTCGTCCTGAATGGAAGTTATTCAGCTACTATTAATATCAAGAAATGAACAAACCTGAAATGTTAGCAGCATTTTTGAGATATCATTAGCATCTAAACCGGGTAGAACTGAATTAAGAAGCGCAATGGCATGACTACGATACGGTTTGTCGGAAAGTTCTTCCATTGTTTGTAACGGAGCACGTTTGTGACTGCCCAAATTAGAATCATCACGAACCAATGTAACGCAAACTGCTATTAGTGCATTCATAGACTGTACCAAACGATGAGGTTCAACTACTGTCTCTAATGCAGGATATACCCTACAAAATATATAAAATAAAAGAAGTGAAAAGTTTCTGAATATTTTTAGTTAAAACTTGCTGAAAAAAAAAGAAGCCGTTTCAAACTAATATGTCATATTCAACAATATAAAACAATATCACTATAGAAGACGCATTACCTGAATGCATAAAAGCTATATCTATTTTTTATATTTAGTAAACAAATAAATTTTTATATATCTAGTAAACGAAAACAAATGGTTTTCATTTCTAATCTAATCTAATATGTTCCATGAAACATAGACTTACAAATCAAGAACTGCTGGTACAACGATTCGCGGTGCAATTTGCGATAGATTACGAATTATAGCAGGTGCATATTCCATTTTGTACTTTGCAAATAATGCAAGTTTAGCACATGGCAATACAGATTCCACAAACTCATCCAATTGTACATTTGTTAAACGAAGATTTGCTGGAACCTAAATCAAATAAACAGTAAAAGAAACTATATAGCTGATATTGAATGCCATCACATGGTTATGAGTAATATATACGATTGATATAGCAGTAGGTTACACTAAATTTCACAAAAGATTTTATTTATTTGTTTTCTAACCAAAAGAAAATATATTCAAAATAGTTTTTTATCTCACAAATGAAGTAAAAAAAGAAAAAAAAACCTGTGGATGACAGCTAGGCTTTTGGTATCGCTCCTTGTGTAATCTACTGCAAACAGAATTCACCAATCTCAATAAAAAGTGAAGTATTGTAATGGAATGATGACCATAATTCGAAGGATGAAAATATGATTCCAATGAACGGAAAAGACGAGTGAGATGATTCTGGATTCTAAAATGACAGAATGATAAATGAACTTCAATTTGAAGGAAAAAGAATACATTTCTTTTTTATATCTAGAAAATAGAAAAAAAAAAAAAACACGACAGAAAAACTGCCAAAGTATATGCAAATGTAAAAATACTTTTCATAAATTGTTTAGATAAATTAGCTATCTGATGCATAGGTTAAACTTATAAATAAGTCACCTAAAAGAACGGAAACTAACCCATTATTTGGTCCGCCAAGCATATATGCTAACCATATAGCAGCGTGATCAAGATGAAATGAGGTAGTCGAACAAATGTTAACTCGTTCAGTACCTTGCCCTATCTCCAAATTTAATGCACGTAATACCCGTGTCATTATTATATCGTATTTATCATGCCAATCGATTAGACCAGGACATTCACGTGATAAGCTTAAATTTGTTACATAAATTATTGTAGCTATTTTTATTTTATAAATTATGCTCATGATTCTCATTGTTAGCTCTTTTCTAAGTACCTTGTAAGTTATGTCCTCACTTTTTTTTTTTATTTCTACAGATTTATGATAGAATTAGAATTATTTGGATATCATACATAATGTTCCTTCATTGGAAGTGCATCCAAATGTTAAGTATGTTCAACGTTAATTATTTCAACGGAAACGTAAAATAACATTTGTTCTGCAGTTTAGTTTCAACTGGTTATCAAAAAAACCTTATAATTTTAAATATATTAAACTAATTATTACTATACCGAGCTAAAAGTCCTTCTATCTTGGATTCATACGATGAATTTGTTTCAAGAATTGTAAACCAATGCCACATTTCATCGAACCATAAACTGGCACCATATTTCATATGCATTTCTTGCTCCATACAAGTTGGCAAAAACAAATTCAATAAACATACTGCTCGTGACATGCTCTCATCCCATGGACATATGTAGGGTCGTACCTTAGAAACGAAAACAACTTAGTTAAGCCAAAAAAAAAAAAGTAAAAAATGATTTTTAGTGTTTCATAATTACAAAAGTTCTTTTCCAGAACTTAAATTGAATCTGATTCAGCTACTTCATACTGAGGTACAAAATACAGTACAGTGAACTATTAGATGTAGCAAATAATCCCGTAGTTATAGAAAAAATTGATAAGTAGATGTAATGCATTAGCAAATTTTGCCAAACTCAATTTCTTTTTTTTAAGAAAAAACATAATGATCAACCTGTAAGCGTATCAAGAAAAAAATAAACAAATAAAGTGAAAAAATAAATATTTTAACTCTGATTCTCCACCTATATCCCAGCACAACAAACTATCAATTAGCTGATATAATCATCCATCTCAAGCTATATCCTTCTTCAAACTGCCGTATTCATATTACCAATTAATTAATAGCTATATTTCGGAATAAATATATGAATAGTAAAATGTAAAATCAACTATCAGAGCAACTTACTTCATCTAGAATTTCCCGTGTGGAATTCACGTTGAAGTAGGTCCTGCAGTGTATAATCACCTGAAAACAAGACCACATTTGATTCGTGTTGTATTTTAATTATCAGTGCGATTGATATTGAAATGGTAACATAAACAGTAATACCAACTGGCAGAAGGTTAGTAAATGACTATATCCGATTTTTGGTCACCAAAGAAGGTCAAATAATCGAAAAATCTCTAAGAAATAAAGGATACCTAATGTCTAAATCAGAATAAAATTGTTTAAATTACATATTAAAAAAATAAAGAATCTGCATAATTTAAGCTAACTTGCTCCAGTGACGTCTTCATCCCATCCGGTAACAGCAACACCCCATCTTCCTCCAAACTTTTGAAGCTCACTTCGACATAGATATCATAGAGTGGTTTCCATTCAAGCTGTATATCATCCCGTGACAGTAACTCCTTCCGACTTAAAATACAGCAGAATGTTTATCACACTGTTAACTTGTAAAAAGAAGACATACTTTTAAAAAAATTTTTTTTTTCATTTATCAGGAAAACCAGAGACCAAAATAAAAATTGCTACAGATTGATATACACAGTATGATATCAAGATTGTTAGACTTCTCTTTCAAATTGTCAGTAAAAACAGCTCAGGAAATGTCAATTTCACAATATTCTTCATCATGAAACTAATTATTTTTTTCAAACTTACAATAGCAAATTTGAGAGAGATTGAGCGCATATTTTCACTATCCGAAAATCAGCTCCTTTCATTGTCATGCAAGCATAGCATAACTTCACCAAAGCGATATGATCTGCTTTTGTGAAACGGCGTGAATATAAATTGATATATCTGAATTCAATTTAATTAAATTTATTTCGTTAGTTTTATTTCATTCAGCAGAAATTCAACTGCGGAAAAATAAAACTATAGAATAGTGAATTAACAAACAGTATCGTAGTCATATTTATTCAGAACGCTGTGTATGACAAAATTGGCTGAACTTCAGATACTAATGATGTTAATTTATGCATAATACCAAATGAACAAATAGATAATCTGTTACAAATAAAAAATGCATGTTTTGAAGTAAAGGAATGTTAAAATTACAACAATAGGATTGTAGAACTTACTTATCCAATTCACATATCCAATGAACGAAACCAGGCCGTATATCTCGTAGCATTACAGCATGGACCAAACCAACCTTAATGTGCCTACAAATGGCTAATAACTATCCATAATGAAATAATTTCTGCATAAGAAATGAAAAAAAATCCTTAATATTCCTGGAAGAAAAATGAAATGAAGCTATCATTTCCTACCAAAAACTGTTGATTCCATCGAAAGAAAAATGGAATGATGCAAATCCCAAATGATAATTCATAATTAAATTTAATAAACTTCCATGTGCACGGAGCTCTCTCTTTCTCCCAAAACTTAGCCAAATTAAAATGGTATCAAATAAGATTATACCTAAAATGATCGTCAGCTTCTTTTTGCATTTCTTCGTAATATGGCAAATGTTTTAATTGCCAAATTTCCTTCTGAAATGGTGATGTAACCTCTTCTTCATCCACATCCATTGCCGCTTCTTCAATTTTAAAACAAAAAGATTGTAAAAATTCGTCGTGATTAAAAGTGTTATTTCTTCAGTGGATGAATTAACTAACATCAAAAATCAATATCAACTATAGAAGGACACTGTAAAGAAAGATGATAACATTATCAAATGTTCTGATAAGAAATATTATAATAACTTGATATGAAGCAAAGTCATATTTACTCACATTTCAATCATTTTTGTATTGCCAAATTTTAAACTCATATTTCTGTATTATTATGAATCAAAATTATCTGTAATAATTGGTAAATAGAATTTCCTTTTCTTCCAAACAAATTGAAACATGCAGCTCTTTAATTTTCCGAAGTAAAAATAATCCCTTTCTTTTTATTTCCCTTTTTCCAACAAAGTAAGTACGAAGCTAAATGTTTTACACGTATGTGATATGACCAATTTAAACTACCTGCTACAATAACATTAATTAAAAATGTTTCTGCTTGTTTTCATGTTATTATCAATACATTATGTGCTAGAAATTATTGTACCATTTATATGTGAAAATTGAATTTTTTTTTGACAAACTACCTGCGTCGGAGAAATAGTGTTCATCATTATTTTCCATATCCATTTCCAAATCACTCAAACTACTATCATCTGCTGATCCATCAGTGTTACTGTTACACTCCGAATCAGACATCTACAATAAATATTATTAGCCATTAGATAATACGAATAATTTCAGCACAATATCAATTTCTTAATATCAATAATAATATTACAATTTGAGAAGCAAATATGATATCACCAAAGGAAAGAAGTGTAATATCTTCGAAGAGTGAATTATTTTTGCGTTAATGAAATATTATCAGCATTCTGCTATTGATAATTAATCACAGTGTAATGTCAAATTATAATCTATAAACCTTATCGAAAAACCTCACCCTAAAAAAGAAAGAAAAGCTTAATTTGAAAAAAGAAAAATCATAAACCTTATCTTAGTAAATCTATAAAAGCTTAGTATAAATAGGTAGAGACATATTTTCTTAGCTTATATTAACATTTTCCATTGCATGCAAGCCAAGATTATGTCACATCTATTATAGTAGAACTATTAATACCTTTTATATCAAGAAAAATATAAGTTTCACAAATTTACGATTCATCTCTTCCTTGTAAGCACAATTACAAAAAAAAGGAAAGAAAAAGAGAATAAAAAACTTAAATATAACGAAATTGAATTGTTTTCAATAAACGCAGCCCAAATTTGAAAACGTTAAATGTAAACATTACGATTTCATCATAATGACATATTATTCGACAGTTTACTTTATCTATTAAATAATTTTATACAACTTGTATTTGCAGCAATTTAATTTCCATCTAAGAAGAAATACAACTTCTAACTTTTTTTTAATTATTTTATTTCTAAGGATTATATCATATATAAGCAGTTTAAATTTAATCAATTTTCCTAAAAAACAATATTAAATTTTGATTATAATATTACTGTAAATGACAGTATAAATTAGTCAAATTTCTTCCTGAGATTGTGTTTCGAATAGGAAATGAGAAAATGAAAGAAGAAAAAAACAAAATGATACATAAATTCAATTAATAGATTTTTTTTTTGAATATTTAAATTCTACTATGTATTTAAATAACACAACAGTGATAGAATAAAATAATTCTTTTTTAGTTAATGTTTGATTTGAACATAAAATTTCCGAATTTGTTTCGATTGAATAATATTTAAAGTGAAATTTGATAAGTATATTACGGAATAATTAGATTAAACAAGAATAGTACTATAATATATTGTGCAAACTTGAAATTTTGCATTTAAATAAATATACTTATTGATATTGTTGAATTAAATAAAATTTACATCATTTAAAATACAAATGAAATAAGAAAAAAAAATGGGAAATGAACGATACTATTGAGAAAAAAGTTTTTAAATTCATTTTCATCTAAAATTAATAAACATTTTATCGTATTTTTCATCTGATTGCTTAAATTACACAAATAATTATTTAATTTTTTAATTTGTTATATATTCTTTTAAGCATATTTCAGGAAATAATATGATTGTGTCGTATTGATGTGATATGATAATATGATATGATATGTGATACCACAATAGATAAGTAATTTGTCATTTTCATCTAAAATTAACAAACATTTCATTGTACTTTTGATTTAATTACTTAAATTACACAAGTAATTATTTCATTTCTTATATATTCTTTTGAGCATTTTTCAAAAAAATAATGATTATGTCTTACTGATATGATATGACATGATATGCTGATAAATGCTATCATATTTAAATGAATATATTATGTGATATGATAGTAATATTATGATATTATCTAATATAATAGTTATTAATTAATTTGATGTTTTATAGAAATATATGATAGTGCTTGAATGAATACATTGATTTTCAGTAATTAATTAATTTAGTATTTTATAGTATTATATTACTATCTAGTATAATAGTATTGATTTCATAGAGATATATTAAATTATATAGTTTTTTAAATAAAATACTAAATTAATTATTTAAAAGAAACTTAATTTAAAATTTAAATTAAAAAAATAACTTAATTTAAAAAATAATAATAATTGATTGGCTATAAATCATAAATAAAATGAAATGATTCCAATTTGATTATTCACTTAAGAATACAAAATTACTGAAAAAAAAAAGGGGAAAAATGGATGTTAATGAAATAAGCATTGATGATTTAAACATTAGATAAATTCAATTATTTCATTCAAAAAGCTAAATTAAAAATTGTTGAATGACTGAAACTTAAATGAATTTAAATATTCTGTTCAAAAAATTAAACATTGCCAGGATTATTTGAAATGTTTGTTTGAATAGTTAAAGGGTTACATGATTACAGAGGAATACTTGAAATGATTTACAATCATTATTTATGAGATATGACAAATTTTTAGTATAATATTTCAGGTGGCTAATAATTTGAAATTATTTGGAATAGGAATTTCAAATGATACAAATTATTTCGAATTAATCAGCTTCAAAAGTTTTTATTTATATTCCAAATCATTTATTTTTCTAATTAACAAGCATGTAATAAACCATCGGTTAGTTTAGACTTTTATAATTCATAAATTAATGATAGTTTTTTTTTTTTAAATATTTTTAAATTCATTGAATTTGATGTGATATTTTGTTTATTTTTTTATATGTACGAATTATGAAATTTCATTTTTTATTCTTTAATGCAAAAATATTGAAATATAGACCAAATCACATTATCACATAAAATCAATCACTGCATAAAATGTATGGCAAATAACATTTTGTCTTGTAGTAATTGTAAAATTAAACTTAAAAGAGAATATTTTGTATGCAAATAGATCAAAGAGTATTTTACTTAAAGTTAATTTACACGTTTATCCATTCGAATATCATTTTAATTAATACTTTACACATGAGAGGTAATCATTAATTGTTTCAGATTTGAATCATTTATTGTAAACAACAATATGATTGTAAACAAAACAAATGTAACTCATTTGATTAATTATTCATTACCATTTCCAATTTTAATTAACTAAAACTTTTAGCAGCAACAAAATTCACTTTATCTAAAACATACATTTATTGTTTAGTGCACAAAAATAATTCAAATTTATCAGATACGCATAACTTTATGATATTCACAATTTCTAAAAGTTTATATAAGTTTATGACAAAAGTAGGAAAATGGAGCAGAAAAAGAAAAAAATGATAATTTAAAATAAAAAAAAAGTAATGAATAACATTTAAGTTCAATGCTTACTTACTGTTCGTTCAATTATCATATGAAATTCATATGTGAAAATATCGAAAATTAATTTTGAAATACAATTATATTTTGATTAAATACTTGAGAATATGTGAAAATATCGAAAATTAATTTTAAAATACAATTATATTTTGATTAATTAATTGAGCTAAATCATGTTTGCTTGCATAATGCTAATAATATCATTATCAATAATCTTATTGACAATAATTTTGTTGTCAATAAAATTATTACTTTAATTCAATTTGTTATTTTAATTTAACAAATTAAAGATCAAAATAATTCATAGTTTCTATTAAATAAAACCTATAAAACTGCACTATTACCATCATTATTACTACTATTTGCGAAAAGAAAAAGAATGAAATCGAAAATTTTTCAATCATTTTAAAACTTTATTTGTAATTTTTGATTTTTATCAAACTATCTACCTATTATTATCTAGAAAAAAAAAAAGGAATGATTGGTTGAAAAGAAAAAGAAAAGAATTCTTTACCAATTTAATTCATAAAAAAAAAAATTAATCATTCACTTTAATGATGAAAAAAGAAGAAGTAAAAATTAAAAAATTGAAATTCTTAATTAAATTTCATAATAACTGAAAGAAAAAAAAAACAGATTGTATAGAAGTAATAAAAATTTTCTAATATATTAATTTTTCATCATATTTTGTTGATGAAATGATATTGGTAGCATTAAGTGGCCAAAATGATGGCACCCAGTGTGGTTCCATTTCTAATCGTCGAACAATTTCCTTAAGTTCTTTCAATGATCGATCAAGATCAACGTTCACTATTATTCGATCAAATAAATGACCATAATGCTAAAAATAAAACAAAAATTTTTAAGCAAAAAAAAAAAATGATAATAATAATCTATAATAATATTAATAGTTAATAATAATAACAATAATAATATTAATAATAACAATGATAATAAGTAATAGTGATAACACAGAAATAATTAACAATAATAATAACAATAATAATAACATTAATAATAATAATAGCAATAGCAATAATAATAGTAGAAGTAATAATAATAATAATAACAATAACAATAACAGTAATAATAATAGCAATAGTAATAATAACAGTAGAAGTGATAATAATAATAATAATAATAATAATAATAATAATACTGATAATAAATAGTAATTTCTTAGTTTGAATAATTGCTAATACAAAAAAATAGAAAATAATCAATTATCAATTAAAATTTTTGTTTGCATTTAATAATTAATTATTCTAGCATTCAATTAATTTAATCGAATAAAATAATAACAATAACATTTCAACATAATTGCTCATAATTTTTTATTATAGTTTTTTTAAAATTAGAAAGTTTTTTCATTATAATTTATTTAATATTAGAAATATTAGAAAGAAACAAATAAACAAACAATGCTAACCTTTTCAGTAGTTTTACCTTCATTTAAAATTAATTTTAATTGTTCATCTTTAATTCCATGTTGTCCTAAAATTTCTTTCTGACGACGAAGTTGTTGTAATGATGGTGGCGCAATAAATACAACATAAGGCATAAATGTTGTCCGTCGTAATGCATTCAAATTCTGAAATAAACAAAAAAAAAAGAGTAAACAAAAAAAAGAAAAAAAGCACTCTTTTAAATCATTCATATTTATTTAGCAATTAATTTTTGTCATTTATTTTCAATTAATTTCAAAATAAATTAATCAATTTGTTATAAATTAATTTGCAATAGCACTAATCCCTTTTTTTTTTAAATTAATCATTCAAAAATTTTACAGAAAACAAAATTATTGCTAATTTTATCCAAAGATAAATTTTTCACTGCAATAACGATGAAATCAATAAATCATTTAATTATAATTTGATAAAATAGTGATTAATGTGACAAGTTTATTTAGTTTTTTGATCACATTTTAATTTCAATAAATTTATCACATAAAATTATATTTTCTAAATTAAAAATGATTAAAATACATTGAGTAATAATTAATTTTTTATTATTTTTGAATCATTATAAAGATAAAAATAAAACAAAAAAAAAGTTTAAAAAACATTTCGTTTTTTTTTTAAATATTTTATTAATTAAAAACGATAGAATACATTGAGTAATAATTAATTTTTTATTATTTTTGAATCATTATAAAGATAAAAATAAAACAAAAAAAAAAAATAATTTCGAGTTAATTTTAAAGGTTAAACATTTCGTTCTTTCTTTTTTTTTTTTCTTATATTCATTAAATAAATAAAATGGACAATATTAGAAGTAATAATTCACCTCAGCTTTAAGTGTTAATAAGCATATTTTAGCTCGATCAATAACAGCCTGAATTGATGCTAATGAAGTACCATAGAGATTTTTCTCAAATTCACCATATTCAATGAATTTACCCGCTTTTGCATCTTCTTGAAAATTATATTTTGTTACAAAATGATAATGCACACCATCAATTTCACCAGATTTCATTGGACGTGTTGTATCTACAAAATTAATTTGCATATTTTAGTTATAAATTTATGATATATATTAATTTATCATCAATTCTTATCAGATATAATCAAATAATTCATTTGTTATTATAATTAATATTGAAATAATTTGCATATTTTAGTTATAAATTTATGATATTTATTAATTTATCATCAATTCTTATCAGATATGATCAAATAATTCATTTGTTATTGTAATTAATATTTTCAAAAAAAAAGTCATGAAAAATTATGAATTTATTCCTACTTCTTTTTTACTTTTTTCCTATTTTATTTCTTTGTTGACATTTTCAAATAATCCATCCTTTTCTTTTTTTTTTTTCAAAAAATAATTTCATATTAATTTAATTACAATTAATTTAATTAATCTATTCTTATCTCAAAAAAAAATCAAAGATGATAAAAAAAAATAGCTAAATGAAGTTTTAATTTTTTAATTTTTTTGATTTTTTAAACTTACGTGGTATAGCACTAGCAAATTTATCTTTATCATATTCAGCCAAGCGTTGTCTTAACTCTAAACAGCCAACACCTTCTGGCCCACAAAGAACAAGTGGCCTTTTTCGTCCTGTTTTTGATAAATATAATGTAACTTCTTCATATGTTAAAATTTCTGAAAATTAAAAAAAAATATATGTACTTTAAATTTTTTTTTTCGTTTTGTTTTAAAATATTATTTACGAAAAAAAAGGAAAATGATTATTATTTACCTTCGTCATTTTCATCATTTAATTCATCCATTGATTTTAATTCTTCCATTCCTTTTTTATGCCATCCTTTAATTAAATTTTTTCCTTTTGTACAACCGAAAAATTTTTTACGTTTATTAATTTCTGATTGATTTTCTCTGTCGAATTCACGCGCATATAATGTAATCCTTCAAAGAATGTGCTTTTTTTTTTTCCTTTTTCTCATTTATTAAATTATAACTTTTAAAAATAAAATTGGTGAAAAAAAAGTTGCGTCCTTTTCTTTTTTTTTTTAAATATGTTTAATTAAAAAAAAACCTTAGACTACAATATATTACATATATTATAATTATAATGATTATATTATATATGATTAAAATTAATAAAATTATCATTATTGTAGGCATATATATATATGATGAATTATGATAACATAATTCTTATCAGTAAATGGGTAACTGATGAG
>SSBO01000011.1:48399-59411 GCA_005281725.1 Wuchereria bancrofti
TATGGAATTAAATTTATTTTGATTATTGAATTTATCATCTTTTTTTTTCACTTTTTATTTATAAACAAATAAAAATTTCAAGTATGCAAAGAAAAAAATTTTTTTTTAGAAAAATTCGCATTTTTCTTTTACTTTTTTTAAACTTTTTTTTTCAGTCTAAAAGAACAGAAAATAAAAAAGTGGAATGATTAATTTAGGAAATAAACAGCGAAAGGAAATATGCTGTAAAAGTTTTCGAGAAGAGTAAAATTTGACACAACAATTCTTATTTTCTTTCTTCTTTTTAATAGGCAAAAAAAAATGTATTTGAATTTTTAGTTTAAATATATTAAATATATGTAATTAAATATACATAAATATATTAAATATATATCGAATTCTTAATTTAAATATCTCAATATGCAATTTAAAATAGGCGAAAATGTATATTTTTCAAGTATTATTCCTATAAACCATACGAAATGATTAAATTGAAAAATTTTTTTTTGCATAATTATTTTAATTAATTAAATGCGACTAGTTTTTCTTGATAGCTTTTGAGTTTAAAATTTTGAAATTTTAGCTTTACCTTCATGCGAATCTTCTTGTTTGCGTCGAACACGTAATTGAACTACACGTGATTTGATGCACTGTAAATAAATTAAATTTGTATGAAAATTTAATGATAGCATTTAATTTGTTCTTTTTTTTTTGTCCTATTTTTGTATAAACATTTTAAAATTTAATTAGCAATAATATTCCAAATAAAAAAGACCTTTTTCATAATTCATTAAAAAAAAAAAAAAAAAAACTAAAAAACAAAAATTTCAACTTTGTAGCATAAATGAATGCCAGAAATTGTTATATAATAGAATAAATTAATGCCCGAAATGATTTAATGATTAATTCATTCTAAAATAAAAATATAAACAATTTGAATAAAATTTTATTTTTTCTTAAATTTGGTAAATTTACTGAAAACAATTTTGGCAAATTATTGAGTGAAAAGAAATTTTGAAAGAAATGAAATAATTTTGTGGTGAAATTGGAGACGAAGAAGAACAAATTAAATTGCAGGAAGTAAGAAAAAAAAATAATGTAAATCGAATTATCTAATAAATGAATAAAATAAAATAAACTTATCAAAAGTGCAATTAATTTTTCATTTTTCAAAATTTTACAATAATCTATATCAAATAATTTCAATGAAAGGAATTTTATAGAATTATGATAATGCGAGTTAATAATTTGAAAATATTTAGTAATGCAATACAAAATTTTGATAGATAATTGTTGAAATATGCAAAAATTTTTTACAAGAAATGAAATGATTTTATTTCAATTTTTATTGGAATTAATCAAATTCCAATAAAATTGAAAAGAGAAAAATGAAGAAATTTCATTCTTTGCAAAAATTTAATAAATTGAAATTTTGTTGAATGAAATTTTATTTGTTAGTTAGTTTCATCTATAATTTTTAAAAATATACTTAATTTTAAAGTATTTACGGTTTAATTTTAAAGTATTTACGGTTTTTTTTAATTCTTTTTTTTTATTTTTTAAATAACACAATTATTTACAAACATTACTCACACTGTTCAACTAATAAATTTTAATGCAAAATAATGAAAGCAAATTTTTGGCCGAAAAGAACTTTACAAGAATGAAAGAACATTGATTTTAAATTTAAAAAAAAAAAAAAGGAAAAAAGCAAGTTTAAAATTTTGAAGAAAATTTTCATTTCTTTTCTTTTTTTAAAAAAAAAAATTTTCTTTTAAACACAAGAAAGGATTTGAAGAAAAAAGAAAAATTTTAAGTTTTGGAAGAAATTTTCTTTGTTTCTTTTTTAAAATTTTCTTTTGAAATAGTGAAATACATTTAAGGAAAAAACAAACAAAAAAAAAAAAAAAACAAATTTAAAGCTCTTCTTTTTTTAAAAAAAAAGAAAAAGAAAGATTTCCCTTTAAAAATGAAAAGAAATGCAAATAATGATTGTTCAGATGTAAACATTTACGGTATAAATTTAAGATGTAAACAAGAATTAATAAATTCCATTCTATTAAATTTTATCTTACAATAAATAAATTTAAAGAAAAAAGATCGAAAAGCGTGACAAACCAATAAATAATAAATAGTTATTTGAGAAAAATGAGCAATGAACAATTTCATTTAAAAAAAAAAAAAGAAGCGCCGAAGCGCCGCAAGCTTTTTGCACTCTAAAAATGACCTTGGAGACAAATATATCATTAAAAGAACGTTTTTTTTTTTTTTTTTTTTTTTTTTAAATTGTAGAAAGCATTTAAATGAAATTTCACAGACTATAATTTTGAATTAATTTAAATTTAAAAATTTAAAATGCTTTTTGCTTTTGCAAAAAGTTATCGGAAATATGATTTTTCATCGAAGATTGATATGATGAAAAATTTTTAAGTGAAAATAATGTTAGGCCTGAAGTTTATTAGATTAATATTAGAAATAATTATTTCATAGAAATTGAAAAAGTTAATAAAAAATAAACTTATTAAAATATTTAAAATTTTCTAAAATTGAAAAATCAAAAATAGAAAATAATTGTTGGAAGAAGTAGAAATGATTAATCAAAAATAGGAAATAATTAATTAGAAAATTAGAAATTTTTTTAATTAACAGATAACTGTGCTACAATTATATCTAAAGTAAAATATTTCAAACGCTAAAAAATTTTCATTATTAAAAATATTTAAACAAAAAAAAAAAAGTAAACAAATAATGAAAATTGAAAAAGGATTATTTAATAATTGCCTAATAGAAAGAATTTCTTCCCATAAATTTTTCTTTTCGAAATTATCAAACCCAAAGAAAAAAGAACAAAATCAATTTTAAAAAAAACGGCATTTTTTTAAAATTTTTTGACGAATTATTTAAAAAAAGAAGAAATAATACAATGAAAAATATTTGTTAAATATTTAAAATATTATGAATTTCAATAATATTTTTGTACAAATTATATAGAAATGTGAAAAAAAAAAAATGAATGAAAAATATGAAACAAAAAAATTTCCATTCATTCATTCGTTTGTTTGTTTGTGTTTTCTAACTTTAATTTCATGCTTTTTAGGTATAACAAATCTAAAAAAAAAGGAATTTAAATATTTAGTAATAAGTGAATAAATAAAAGTACAAACACAATAATAATAATAATTTAATATAACTATCATACAATTGTAAATAATACTAACTTTAATTAAACAGATAATAAATTAATTAAAAAAAGAAGGAATAATTAAAAAAAGAAAGTAATTTAAAAAGAAAAAAGAAGTAAAATTTAAACATTTTTCTTTGCGAGAAATGAATTTGCTTTATTAAATAATATATAAAATTGAAATTAAATATAATTTACCTTAGTACCATTATATTCATTGAACAGTACTATCTCATTTTGAATTAATTTACAGGTGCATGGCTTATTCTCATGCATATCACTGCTACATCTAATTTCATGCCCATTAATTGCTAATGGTACTTGAATTTCCAGTGCTGTTGAAAGTTCCACGCGTGTTAATGGCATCAAAATGATAGGAAATTAAAATTTAAAGTAGTGAAATAGTTGAAATTTATTTAGTAGTTGAATAATTTTTTAAATTTGAAATGAATCATTTCATTATTATTAATATAATTGATTAAAGTTATAATTGCTATTCATATCGTCTTTTTTGTCTAAAAAAATACGTCAAATAATACGATTATTTACGTGAAATATCAAATTGTAACGTGTAATAAATAAGCCATCGTAAGTTTATTTATTTTTTTTTGTAAAATAACTTATTGCAAGGAAATTTTATGATTTTGAGAAATTTATTTAGCAGTTGAATAATTTTTTAAATTTGAAATGAATCATTTCATTATTATTAATATAATTGATTAAAGTTATAATTGCTATTCATATCGTCTTTTTTGTCTAAAAAAATACGTCAAATAATACGATTATTTACGTGAAATATCAAATTGTAACGTGTAATAAATAAGCCATCGTAAGTTTATTTATTTTTTTTTGTAAAATAACTTATTGCAAGGAAATTTTATGATTTTGAGAAATTTATTTAGCAGTTGAATAATTTTTTAAATTTGAAATGAATCATTTCATTATTATTAATATAATTGATTAAAGTTAAAATTGCTATTCATATCGTCTTTTTTGTCTAAAAAAATACGTCAAATAATACGATTGTTTACGTGAAATATCAAATTGTAACGTATAATAAATAAGCCATCGTAAGTTTATTTATTTTTTTTTATAAAATAACTTATTGCAAGGAAATTTTATGATTTTGAGAAATTTATTTAGTAGTTGAATAATTTTTTAAATTTGAAATGAATCATTCCATTATTATTAATATAATTGATTAAAGTTAAAATTGCTATTCATATCGTCTTTTTTGTCTTAAAAAATACGTCAAATAATACAATTATTTACGTGAAATATCAAATTGTGACGTATAATAAATAAATTTTTTTATAAAATAACTTATTGCAAGGAAATTTTACGATTTTGAATCAATAAATGATTGATCAATTAAGGAAAAGGTAAAAAAGNCTTTTTTGTCTTAAAAAATACGTCAAATAATACAATTATTTACGTGAAATATCAAATTGTGACGTATAATAAATAAATTTTTTTATAAAATAACTTATTGCAAGGAAATTTTACGATTTTGAATCAATAAATGATTGATCAATTAAGGAAAAGGTAAAAAAGGTTAGAAAATAAATGAGTGAAAAAGAAAGAAAAGTAAATTATATAGAAAAAAAACAATAATTACAAAGTGAAATTATTGAATGAAAAAGAAGAAAACAAAAACAAACAAACAAACAATTAAAATTATGCAATGGTATTAACTTTTATGAATAAAAAAAATAATTCAAATTGTTTTTTTTATTGAAAAGAATTTATTACCAATGAATAATTCATTATTAATTAATTACTTGAAAGTATTACTTTCTAATTAATTATCTCAAAGACTTGCTTTTTGTTATTTGTTTGTTGGTTTGCTTGTTTTTAGTTGTACAATTTAAAAGTACTTTGTAAATCTTTAATTTCAGCAATCCGTTAAATTAAAGGATAGATGGGTAATGAAGAAAATTTTAATTATTTTTCGAAAGAAATTCTAATTCATTTTTTTTTTATCATAGAAAAATTCATTTTTGACAATTTCCATCCTTTTTTCACTCTCTCTCTCTCCCTCTTTCTCTCTTATTCTTTTTGCGTCTCGTCTGTTAATTAAAAGGAATTTAAATTGTGTATGCAAATTTTTTTTTCAAATTTAATAAACTATAATTTGATAAAAAAGGAATGAAAAAAGATCATCGTAATCAGTTTGAAAAAATTGATAAGAAAAAAGAAATAAACATTCGTTTCAAACTTATGTTTTACTTTTTTAAAAAATTTTTTTTTTAAAAAATTACTTTTTTCAAAGATAATTGAAAATGTTTTTAAAAAGGTGAAAAAAAAAACGATAATAATAACGAAAAGAAAAATGAAAACGATACAGCAAAGTTTTCTAATAAATAAATATTGCATTTTAGAAAGGAAAAAAAAGAAAATAAAATATTTTTATACAAAATATAAAAAGTCAAAAATCATAAAACATATAATCAACGAGGCGAAATGATATAAGGAATATATTATTACTGTTAAGAAAATAATGTTAAACCATGTAAAATTTATTTAATTCAATCGATAATTGATTAATTTCCATTCTTTTTTAATTCTTTGGCCAAATACTGTCATTTATTTATTTGTTTATTTATTTATTTATTTATTTATTTATTTACACTTTTTTTCTCTCTCTCTCTCTTTCTCTCTCTCTCTCGCTTTCTCTACTTGTTGATTTTTTTAGGATTTGATTTTTTATGATGAAATTAATTTTTGAATAATATTTGACTTTTCTTTTCTTTATAATGAAATTAGTTTTCGTATAACATTTTATTGAATATAATGAAATTCATTTTTGAATATTTGTTTTGATTTTTAGTAAGAGAAAAAAACTAATTTCACTTTTAGTAATGAAATTAGTATTGACGTATTATTTGATTTGGATATAATGAAATTAATTTCGGGAATAATATTTGATTTGATTTTTTTTTTTTAATAATGAAATTAGTTTTTGTATAATCTTTTATTTGATATATAATATTTTTTTAATATTTGATTTGATTCTCAATAATGAAATTAGCATTTGTATAATGGAATTAATTTTTGAATAATATTTGATTAGAAAAAAAAAATTTATAATTAAAAAAAGTGTATGTAAATATTAAAAGTGAGATCAACAGGATGCAAAAATTAAATATAAATATGACAAAGTTGACAATATATTGTAATTAATATTTGTAAACAAATTTACCTGTTTGTCAACAAATAGTATAGAATATGACAAAAACAAAATGATAAAATTAGTACTTATGCAAATATCAATGTAATATAAACTTTTAACTTATAAACTTTACTTTTATACTCATCATAAACTTTTACCTATAAATTTTGTGATTTTATGCTGATTGTAAACTTTTACTTATAAATTTTATACTTTCATACTTATTGTGAACTTTCATTTATAAACTTATAAACTTTACTTTTATACTCATTATAAACTTTCACTTATAAATTTTATGATTTTATACTCATTGTAAAGTTTTACCTATAAATTTTATACTTTCATACTTATTGTAAACTTTTACTTAGAAATTTTATACTTTATATTCATTGTATACTTTTACTTAGAAATTTTATACTTTTATACTTATTGTAAACTTCTACCTATGAATTTTATACTTTTACTTATTGTAAACTTTTACATATAAATTTTATACTTTTATACTTATTGCAAACTTTTACTTATAAACTTTAAAATTTTACCTATAAATTTTATGATTTTACACTCATTGTAAAGTTTTATCCATAAATTTTGTGATTTTATACTCATTGTAAACTTTTACTTATAAATTTTATACTTTCATACTTATTGTAAACTTTTACTTATAAACTTTACTTTTGTGCTCTTTTACCTATCCTATTGTAAACTTTTACTTATAAACTTTATACTTTTATACTCATCATAAAATTTTACCTATAAATTTTATGACTTTACCTATAAATTTTATACTTTCATACTTATTGCAAACTTTTACCTATAAATTTTATACTTTTATACTCATTGTAAACTTTTACTTATAAATTTTATACTTTCATACGTACTGTAAACTTTTATTTATAAACTTTACTTTTGTGCTCATCATAAACTTTTACCTATCTTATTATAAACTTTTACTTATAAATTTTATACTTTCATACTTATTGCAAACTTTTACTTATAAATTTTACATTATTATACTTATAAAAGTGATAAATTGAACAGATTAAGAGATAGATAGTTTGTCGGAAAGAATTAAATGCAAATGAATTGAATAAATGAAAAAGGGATGATACGATATGACCTTTCGTAAAAATATTTCCATATAATGGAGAGGATTATGAGTAATTTCACTATATGATATATTCAGGTATTATTCAGGTAATTATTTTTATACTATGACCGATTACAATGAATTCAACGTATCGCATCGTATCGAATTTCATAGTATCAAAATCGATTTATTTCAACTAAACTTAATCATCTCTTATGAATTAATAAAAAAAAAAAAAATACGTGAAAATATTTCATCCAAAATTTGTTCGTTTTTTTTTTTTTTCAAAAACTTCCATCCAATTTTTTACATTTTAATCTGATGTCACCTTTGAAATCTTTTTTTTTTCTCTGTTACATCACTTTTTTTTTCTTTTATTATATAATAAATTGATGATAAGATAGAATAAGTATAATTATCAGTTATCACCTCGTGATTAATCAATTAATTGATTTTTTTTTCTGCATTTGAATTCTTTTGTTTAATTTTTTTTACATTTAAATTCTTGTTTTTCTTTTCATTACTAATTATACCAATATGGATTAGTTTTTCATTCGAAATAATCTTAATGAATGGAATATTTCTAATTTTAGAAATTAAAAAAAAAATTAAATAGAGAAAACGAAATATAATTTATAATCACATTGAAAGTGAAAAAAAAAATTATAAAAAAGGTTGTTTTGAAGTTTGAAAAATTTAATTAACACACCTGATTGATAAGTTCAATAATGTAGGCATAATTTTTTCCCTCAGTTGAATAACCATTTATTTCAATGATACGATCACCAATTTGAAGACCTGCTTTATTTGCTGGACTTCCTGAAATTATTTTAATTTTAAATCTAAAATCTTTTTTTATTTATAAAATAGTTGGTAATAAAAAAAAAGACAGGAAAAAAAACAAGAAAAAAAATTTATTGTATGTTTTTGAATGGAAAATTTTTCAAGTTTAAATTTTAAAATTATTGATTAAAAAAGAAATTGCCAATGTTAGAATTATAAACCATCAAATTACAATAATTACAAGTTTCAATATGTAAACAATCAAATAATCCAACCATTATCGCTTTATTTTCAAAAAAAAAAATTTCATTTTTTTTTTTATTAATTATAATGAATCATCAATGTTAATATTTCAATTGTGAAATAAAATGTTGACACGAAATTTCAAAAAAAATAAAAATCGCTTTATTTTGAATGATATTTTTTTAAATGCATATAAAAAGAATATTTTGCAAGTGGAAAAGAAGTAAACACGATTTAATAAATTAATCATAAGGATAAAAAACGAATGAAAGATCAAAGAAATAGCAAAAAAATTATTTCTTGAAATTAAAATTTTTAGAAAAAGTATAAAATTTATTTGGTTTATAATAAAAAATATTATTAGTCGGCTAATTTGCTCATATTTATTGCTTATTTATATACAAATTTAATCAAAATTATCGTACTAAAATAAAATAAATTGAAAAAAAGTCAAAGCGAATCAAATTTTCTTAACGTTTTTCTTTTCTGCTTTTAATATTTACCCATAAATTTTCTGAGAAAAATTTGCTTAAAAAATGAAAAATTGAATATTTAGAAATTTTTTTTCTTTTTTTTTGGAGAAAATGTGCAAAAAAAAAACGAAGCCTGAAATACAAATTATTCACGTAATTTTTACGTGCTGTACGTTGTTAACTTTATAATTACAAAAAAAAAGAGTAAAAAAGAGTAAATAATTAATAAGCAAATAAAAATTAAAATCCAACGTAATCAAAAGTGAGGAATATTAGATAAGTAATATTGTGAAAAAAATGTTAGTAGGGTTGAAGAAGTCCACGTAATTTTTACGTCATAATATAGTATTAGACGTATTTCTACACGTTTTACATTTTTTTTTTTTAATCGCTGAAAGATACAAACCAAAAACGATGACTCGATTTTTCCGTTGTATAATTGCAACAAAAATGGCATATCCGGGCATCGTGATTTGTTGGCATTTCATCTGTACATTGTTTAAAAATGTTTTAATTAGGTTAATTAAATTTTGTTTAATGTAAATGAGACGTTCTAAATTTTAAGTGATATGATGAAAAAGGAGATATTATTAGTTTCTTCTTTCAATGATAGTAATAAATTAATTGTTTTAGTAATTATTATGAGAATACAATAATAAAATTGATATTAAATTTTTAATTATAGTGATAATCATAATAACATTTTAGAATTTTAAAAAATAATATTTAAAGAGTTTGATAATAATAATAATAATAATAATAATAATAGTAATAATAATAATGATGATAATAATAATAGTAATAATGATAATGATAATAACAATAATAATAATAAATCAATTGTTACAGTAATAGTTATCAGAATACAACAACAAAAATGCTATTAAAATTCTAAAGAACAAGAATAATAGTAATAGTAATTAATAATAATAATAGTCATGACAAAATAATAGTAACAATAGTAGTAATAATAATAATAATGATAATAATAATGACAATAATAATAATAGTGATAATAATAACAATAATAATAATAGTCATGACAAAATAATAGTAACAATAATAATAATGATAATAATAATAATGATAATAACAATAATAATAATGATAGTGATAATAATAACAATAATAATAATAGTCATGATAACATTTTAGAATTTTAGGAAATAATATTTAAAAAGTTTGATAATAAAATTAATATTATGCACTATATATGAATGATTATTAGAAAAATTTTTTTTTTGAAAATAGATCCAATTTTCTAATCAAATGATGATAATAAATAGTTATTACAAAAATGCAAAATATTTATATCTTTGATATTTCAAAATAATTAAAAAAATTCTTTTTTCCTTTTTCACAATTTTTGTTTATGAAAAAAAAAAAAGACAAACAATAAATAATATTAGCAGTAATTATTACAATAAATAATATTTATAGTAACTGTGACATAATAATGCAAAACTAGAAATAATATTAATAGTAGTAAAAGCACTTTGAATGAATTCAAGTTTTGATGATACTTAATGGAATGCTAAATAAAATTGCATTGCTAATTTTACATAAATAAAATATTTACTAATAATAGCTTTCGTTGTTATATTTCTTTTATTCCTTAATAAAATTTATATAATTGATTAATATTTCATTTTGTTCGCATGCGTTGTAATAATAGAAGTAATAATTGCAATAATAATAACAATAATAATGACGGCAATAACAACAACAGTAAGTAAGTGCAATAACAACAACAATAACAACGACAATAACAGTAATTATAATAATTAATAAAACAGTAATATTAATAATAATAAAATAATAATAATGACAATAATAATGGTAGTAATAATAATAAAATAATAATAATTAATAATAATAAGAATAGTGATAATGATAGGAATAATAATATAATAATAACGACAATAATGATAATAAAATGATAATAATGAATAATAATAATAATAATAATAATAATGATAATAATAAAATAATAAATTGTTAATGTTAACAGTGAAATGGAAGAAATAATAATATAAGAAAGAGTATATTTTTTTACTTTAGCTTTACTTTTAAAAATTTTCGACTTTGTTC
>SSBO01000011.1:59430-83953 GCA_005281725.1 Wuchereria bancrofti
AATTCTTTCATTTTTTTTCAACACAAATAATAATGAGAGCAAGAAAGAGTACATGAAAATTATTTTAGCTTTACTTTTAAAAAATTTTTGACTTATTACAAATTCTTTCATTTTCTTTTTTCAGCATTTTCAGTTCACTAATAATTTTTTTTTTCTTTTTTATTTCCATTCATTCTTTTATTTTTCAATGCAATTGCATCGTAAACGATTTATCAACAAAAAAAAAAAATAAATAAATAAATAAGTGAATAAATCGATAATAATAAATTTCCACTTAAATAATTTCTCAAAATGACAAATATACAAACATTCATTTTCCCATGATTGTATTTAGCTAACGAATGGAACAATTAATTTATAATTTGAAAAAATTCATTTTTTTTTAAATATTAATTTCAAATATTTTAATACTAATAAATTAATATGCAAAAAATAATTGGAACATACATAAAATTCCAAAGTGGATAATATTAAAAAGTATCATGAGATTGTTACCAAAGATTGTCACTAAGAATAATTTGTTAACAAATAATTTAGCAAATAATATTTAGTAAGTAAAAAAAAAATTAGTTAATAATGCATAATGTTTTAGTTGTTTCAAATTTTTTTTTCTAAATTTCAAATTATTAATTTAGTACTACCAAAGAAAAAAAAGGTATGAGTAAATGATATGAAATAAGGTTTATTCTAGAATGGATAAGAATATCTAATTTTTTTTTAACATTTTCATAGATATATTCATAATTATACTATAAATTAAATAATTCCAAGTTTATTGATTTTTTATAAATTCAATTCTTGTAATTTCTTATAAATTTAATGATTAAATAGTATAGTTAATCATTAATAATCTATGAAAAAAAGAAGAAACAATTATAAAATAGTGGAGAAATTGAACATTGAAAACGAAATGAAATAGCTTTACTAATATTAAAAAATACATATATAAAATTTCGAGTAAATTATTAAAGATTATTTTTCTTATGCCATCTTGGCAAAAAAATATTTGAGAGGTAATTTTTATGATTCTCGAAAATTATCACTTCCACCGAAAAAGAAAATCAATTTTCTCCCTCTAATCTTTTAAACTAGTCATGAAAGAGTGGACAATATAAGCTAAATATTTCTTATCAGTTAATTTTATCATCTTTTATCAAATCTAGTTCTTATTATCCAATATGATACCAACTACTGATTAAAATTACGCAAGTATTTTATAGGTAATTAATCGTTTATATTATGATTTTATCACACTATCGAAATATGAACGCATTAAAAAATCATATCATTTCAGATCAATTAAAAGGAATATGTTAAAATTACTGAAAATTTGTGCAGAAATCTAAAACGATCTGTATCAATTAATACTGCTAAATTAGAGATAAAATTATGATAATTAATTTGATAAGATAAAAGATTAACAGTTAATTAATTCAAAGCAACCAATTCGTAATCATTTAATGATCAAAATAAAATGACTGCTAAATTTCTCTGTGGATTAGTTAAATAAAAAAAAACAAAAAACAAAAAGTTCAGAAGAATAAAGAAAACAAAGAGTTAAATGTTATCTGTGTGTGTGTGTGTGTCCGTCTGTCTGTCTGTCTGTAAATATCAAATATTTATTTGCAAACTTTCCGCCTCCGTGCTCTTATGTCCTCCCAATGGGACAAATGTTTCGGTGAAATAATAGAACTTTTGGAAGGCTAAAAAGATAGCTACACTCATTGTTTATTTCTTTCTAAATGTGTATGTTTGTATGTGTGTGTGTGTGTGTGTGTGTGTGTGTGTGCAAGTGTATATATGTGTATGTGTGCATGTGTATGTGTGTGTGTTTATACAAAATCTATTTGTGTATGTGTATGTTTGTATATGTGTGCATGTGTGTGCGTGTGCATATGTGTGTATGTATGTGTATGTTTGTATGTGTATGCGTGTATGTGTATGTGTGTTTATGAATGTACGAATTGTTTACATTTGCTGATTTATTACCACTATTGCTATTATTGTAGTATTATTATCACTTTTAAGTATTGAAAGAAGAGAAAGGTTATTGGGGTCAAATGATAGATTAGAGATTAATTGCAATGTTATTGTTGAACTTTGAACTCTGACAATTCACCAATAAAAAATAAATAATAAAATGGAAATTTATATAAAATGAAATATATTAAAATTGCAATTATTGATTAAATTAAACTATTTTTTGATTATATCATATGTGATAGGAAAAATGATTATCAGATGATAGACAATCTGATATGATATCAATAAATAACACTGATATGATACAATACACATACGTCGGTACATACGTAAACGCATACGTATGATTATTTTTATACGTTTCACACGTTTTTTTTGCATATTTCAGGAAAGAAAAAAAAAGTGAAATGAGAAGTAAAAATGTGTATTAATGTTTAACGTTTAATAAAGTGACATAATCATTATCAAAAATATATCATTTATCAGTTATTTTTGCATTCTAACAAGTTAATTGTTTGTTTACTTCTTTTTTTGTTGTTTTTCTTGGCTTATTTCTAAATTTTTATTTGTTTTTTGTTTTTGTTTTTTGAATATTTTAACTTTTAAAAATAATTATTCTGTTTCTTTTTTTCTCTTAAATGTTTGACAATTGAAAAAATGTCATATTGAAGTCACATTGAGGAATTTTTTTTTTTTAAATTTTCAATTCAATTTATCATTTTCATTCTTAAAATGCTAGCAGTGAATGAATACTGCTTTTTACTATTTTCAAAATTTGTCAAAAATATTTATCGCTCTTTTTATTGAATTACTGTAAAAATTAATAGCTATGAGTTTAAGTTATTTTTGTATGATTCTTTCTTACTTTTTTATTATATCTGTTAAATTCGAAATTTGATTTTAACAATATTTCTTTTACTTCTTAGGTGTTTGTTTATTTACTAAATTCAGGTTATATTTTAATAATATCCCTTTCACTTCCCTAAATATTTATTTTTTCATTTTTTTTTGGATATTTATTTACTAAATTCAGATAACATTTTAACAATATCCTTCTTACTTGCTAGGTGTTTATTTACTAAATTCAGATTATAACATTTGCGGAAGAAATAAGCGCCATGCGCTATTGTCTCATTATCCTTTTAATCGGAACGAAAAATTCTTTTTAGAAATTTGACCTTGATGAGATATACAAAAAGTTATGCTATAAGACTGCTGATAACTTCAAAAAAAAAAAACCACGACAATTAAGGTCAAATACTTGGTCACATAAATTTTGGGATTTTAAATTATCTGAAATTTTAATTTTGGAAAATTTATTTTAAAGCCTTTTACGTACGTCATATTCAGTTAAATAGTAATATCGTGAAATGCAAAGAAAAATAAAAGTTAGAATGATTAAACAATTTTGTTAGAATTGAATTAATAAAATTGAATATCAACTTAAACTGACTTTTTCTCCATCTTCGCATTTCTCATTTATTTTAATTTGTTTTCAAAAATTTCGATACAAACTGTGTAACGTTTAGGAATTAATGAATTTTCTTCAATCTTTAATTTTAAAATGATTAAATTTAGTAATATTTTTCTTATTTTTTTGACAAAAAATTAGAGCGCAAATGTTACATTAAGCAAAAATTCAACAAATTCTGTTTTGTTTGTTTTTTTTTTTTTTTTTTTGTTTTTTTAAAAAGGAAAAAGCAATCTCTTTTCATTAAAAAAATATTTTTTGGTCTAAATAGAAATTACATTATGGGATAATTAAAACAAAAAAAAAGAAAATTATCCCTTTTAAATGAAATCTAAAAATGAAATGACGAAATGACGTTGAAATGAGTTATATAATTTATTTAAATATAATTAAGTCTTAATATTTACACATGAATAATTTCAAATAGGTAAAACGCTTTTTGGTAATAGAGGAAGAAAATGTAAAATTGAATTGCTGACAATTCAATTAAATGATCAGTTTTGAAAAAGGATTTCAATTTTACAATCATAAAAGAAAATAATCAATTAATAATACTTCAAGTAAAACTTTTCAAATTTTATCTCCAAGAATATTATAAATTAAGTTAAAGAATTTCGATTATTTGATCCAATCCAATTTTGAAAACTATAAGTTCTTATAGTTAAATTAAATAAAATGAAATCTTTTTTTACTTATAAAACTGAATGTTATCATCAAAACGAGTCAAATTTCAAATTTCTATTTGATATTTATTTATTTATTTACTTATTTTACTCGTTTCCTCTTCGCATTATTATTGTTCATTGCTTAATATTGATAAAGTTATAAATTTTATTCAACCAAGTATAAAGTTCAAAGATTAATTATGATTTCTTTTCTAAAATTTCAGCTTCAATATTTCGTTTAGCCCAGCCAAAATTATGGTAAAGTTTAACGATGCATACTGTAACAATTAAATATTTGAATAATTTAGTAACAAACTTATAAAGTTTGATGACAAAATTATTATTACTTCTCTTTTTTGCTTAAATTTTTTCAAAAAATAATTTAACCTAAGCAAAATGATTCATTTAATTTAGTTAAATAATTTTAAACAAAAAAAAAAACGCCTAAAAATAAAATTAATATCAAATAAATTTTTAACTATTAATGCTAAAACTTATCTTACATTAAGTTAAAATTATTTAAATACTTTTCTCATATATTTTACATAATAAATAATCAAAATTTAAATATACATAAGAAATTAAATTTATTTCATACCAGATGAAATGGAATTAATTGTAGCACCACGTTTGATATTACTGATAGAGAATCCAATACGTTCCACATTATCACTTAACACAATTATCACTTCCTCCTCATAGTATAAATTTCGAGTCTATAAAAATTATAGATATTTTACTTAAATTAATTTAATAATATAATTTCATATTTTATTTATTCATTCAAAAATAGATCATTTTCTTGCATTTTTTTTCTTCCTCTTTTACTTAAATTAATTTAATAATATAATTTAACTCCACCATTCACACCTATTATTCCTTCTTTTTTTTTTTCTTCTTTATCAAAATTTAACTTATTTTTAACTTTAATTTAACTTACTTTATCATTTATAGCAATTAAAATAATTAAATTAAAAAATANAGATCATTTTCTTGCATTTTTTTTCTTCCTCTTTTACTTAAATTAATTTAATAATATAATTTAACTCCACCATTCACACCTATTATTCCTTCTTTTTTTTTTTCTTCTTTATCAAAATTTAACTTATTTTTAACTTTAATTTAACTTACTTTATCATTTATAGCAATTAAAATAATTAAATTAAAAAATAAAATAGCAATTAAAATAATTAAATTACAAATACCTGCCATACATCATTTGGTTGACATTGAAATGTTGTAATGAGATTTTGTGAATGATCAGCGCAACAGCAACAATAATAATTTTGATAAATTGTTGAATCGGGTCGGTATGCGTCTGATTCACGTGACGATGATGTCACCCACGGTGTTGACACGTTATTACGTGTTAAACGATTATCATAACTGAAAAATGGAAAAAAAAAAAAAAACAATGAAATGAATTTATATACAATAAGAAAAAGATCAAAAAAAAAAAAAAAACAACAATGAATTTTATTGAAAGATAATAAAATGAGTTCAATCAAAAAAAATTTTCTTTTTTCAATTTTCAAAAATTTTTATTTCTTATCTATCAATAAAATGATTAATGAATAATCTATTATTTTATCATTTATATCAGCCTAACTTATTTTAATCATTCAAATTAACAATGATAATTTAAATAATAGAAGAAATAAAAGTAATAATAATTGTAACAAAAATCATTTCTATTTCCTATTTGCTTGTTTTCTTTTCTTTTTTGCATTCGCATTTTTTTTTTTTTTATTTTAAATTGATTAATTTGATAAATGTAATTATTATCACCGATAATCATTCATTTGTATATCATTGTATGATTGTAATTGTTTGTTTCTTTCACTCTCAGATATGGTTGTAACAGGCTGAAATAATCATTATATATTTTAATAATTATTTGTTGAAAAAAAAATGAAATATAAACTAATACATTTTAAGAATTAAAAAAAAAATTTAGAACGTTTAAATAGAAATTAAAAAAAAAAAACATGTACACATTGATATATTTAATTAAAATATTAAGTATTGAAAAATATTTTTAGAAGAAATAAAAATGAAAAAAATTCCAATATTTATAAAAATTATAAATAAAAATGTAGAAGCATAAAAGAAAGAAATTAAATTAAATAACATATGTGAATTTAATTTTCTTCTTTTTTTTTTTTTTGTTGCGCAAAATTACAACAAAAAATTTTTGTAATATCATTTTTTGCGTTTTCTTCATTTTCATTTGAATTATTTTGATGAATTGAAAAAATGAAACAATTTAAATTTACCAAATTTTCAATATTTCCTTCATTTATCGTATAATAATAGATTGGCTCATTAAAATTAGATGAATTAGTAGCACTGATATGATTAGCATTGATCCGATAGTCCACTGATGGAAATTGATAAGATGGATTAGATGAGGAAGGCATAGGTGATAATGACTTTTGCCGTAAATAAGCCATTAGCTAATTAAGTAAGTAATTGGTTGTTTCTTTTTTCTTTTATTGTTTTAGTTTTGATGTTAATTAAAGCTAAAAGCTTTATCATTTATCTGAAACATTTTATTTTTATTATTTTTTGATAGAAAATATGAAGTGATAACGATAATTGTAAAAAAAAAAAAATGATAATAACTCATTAATTTTATTAAATGAGGTAAACTACAAACATTGCTACTATTATATCAAATTGTTGCTATCACATTTTATCAATGAATTATTGTAATTATTATTTGTTATTATTATCACTACTAATTATTGTTATCATCATTATTAATTACTACTATTATCACTATTATTATTATTCGTTGTTCATTATTATTATCATTATTGTCAACTATGAATTCACATCGTCTTTCATTTTCAATTCTTCTTTTTTCATTTAAAACAATAATTGTTAAAAAATGAAATAACGATTTTGTTTTTTAAAAAATTTAAAAAAAGAAAAAAAGCACAAATATAAGAAAATTTCAACAATTATCTGATGATAAGAAGAAAACAAATTGTCAACAATAAAAATCATTGAGCACATTTTCACACTTTTAGATATACCATAAATTGAAATTTTCTAAACTTTATAATTTGTCAAAAAAAAAAAAAAAAAAAAAAACAAAAAAACGAAAATTTCATTGAAAATATTTTCATGCGAAACATTATTTGCATAAATGGAAAAAATTCAAATAACAAATTTTTATAATAAAAAATATTCATTTTTTTTTTATCCTTCATTTTTTCATATGAATTTCGTATGAATTGAAAGTTGACACAAAATTGACCTGATTACCTTTTTTCCTTTTTTTTTTTTTTTCTGCTTGTCCTAAAATGCATGTTTTGTAGTGACAAAAAGATGACAGAAGAAGAAAAAAATAATATCGTCGAATTTTATTTGACATTTATTCATTCATTCATTTCATTCAATCTTTTCAAAATTGACCTTGATGAGAGATAAAATGAATTATTTGAAAAAGTAAATGATGTGATGTTATTGAATGAAATGAAATTGAAAAAGTGAAAAAAAAAAAAAGAAAGAAAGAAATTTACATTACTTTAATTTCTTTACATTTACTTTTCTTTTTTTTTTTTTTAAGAAAAAACATATATACAAGTAATACAGGTAACTAATATTTTCATAATAGCATAAATTCTATCATTTGAATTTTTAAAGTAATAAATATATTCTTTAAATCATTTCAAATTGTTTATTTATTTAAATGAAATGTATAAAAACCATATAATTACGTGTTAAAATATTTATGCTTGAAAAAATTTTAATGTATTAAAAAAAAATTTTGTTTCTAAATGATTTATTCGATTGAAACCAAAAACATAAACATATTTACCAAAATTTATCAAATAAAATCAAATTTGTTTTAATTTATTGCATTTTAAAATTAATTTGATGCAATTAATAAAATTCGATATACAATTAATCAGTGATGAGTGAGAATGATAAAATAAAGATTGAAAAAAATGATAAGAATTAAAATACAGAAATTTTAAATTAATTACAACTGTTACCATTGTTTTGCTAAAATAATATTTTTTTTTTCGTAAAGTTTGTTAAATGTTTGTTAAATTTTTTTTCAGATTATATTACCAAAAAACAAAAAAAATTCTTTTTTGAAAAGAAAAAAAGAAATGTTTTTTTGGTTTTAAGAAAAAACAATTTCGTTTTTTATATGTGTAAAATTACATCGAATTTAATTGGTATGAAAAATAATCCTATAAAAGCTAATGGAAAAGCTAAAAAAAAAAAACCATTTAGAATTTATCATTTATTTTGTTAATCAAAAAAAAAGAATTAATTAAAAAAGGGAATGAAAAACAAAAGCAAAAGAAAAGGAAATATTGGAAGTCCGAAATTATTTGCAAATCTTATAAATTCCTTTTCAAAAGTTTCCCCATTTTTTTTAAATTAAAATTTAAAAAAAAAAAAGTTTGTTGAGAAAAGTTAAATTAATCATTTTTTTTAACTAAAGCATTTTTAATAATATTTTCGGGATTTTAAATATTATCACTTTCTTACTGCTAATATTAGAATCTAAAAAGTAAATTTTAGTATAATTACATAATGAATATAAGTTAGCAAATTTAAATTAAACATCTGATAAAATCAAAATTCATGCATGCATGCATGCATGCATGCATGTTGCAAGCAATACTTACCTTATTTACAACATATTAAGTAATATTATGGAAAGGAGAAAATGAACTGTTACAAAATAAGAAAAACAAGAATGATACTAAAGTAATTAGTTAATTAGAAATTAATGAAATTTTGTAATTAATAAAATTTGAAAAAGTTTTTATCTAAATTACTGGAAAAATAATATTTATGCAACAATTTCACCATTTTTCGTTTTGCAATCACTAATAATTACAATCTTTTTTTTTTTATAAAAATCAATTTTTCCAAAATAAGTTATTATTTATAAAAATAATAATTAATTTGATTTAATAATATTTGCAGTAATTAAAAATGATTTTGCAGTGAAAAATATCTTATCTTTAATTAATTATTTTACAAATAATAATATAAATAATAATAACAACAATAATAAATAATAATAACAATAATAATAACAAATGTTAGCAAATTAATATAGTTTTGTTTGTATTTGTGATAATATATAATAATAATAATAAACAATAATAATAATATACAGTAATAATTATTATTATAGTAATAATAATTAATAGTTATGGCAATAGTAATATTAATAATAATCAAGAATTATAATAATAATAGCATAATAATATAATAATAGCAATAGTGGTAATAACAAATAATAATAAATAATACTAATGACAATAGTAATAATAAATAATAATGACAATAATAATGAACAGTAATAATAATAACAAATGATAATAAAATATAAATGTTCAGATGAATAATACGTAAAAGTATTTACACGTTTAACGTTTGGAAGTAGCAAAATACGTTTGAACAGATACGTTACGTCACTTTTCAATAACACAGAATTACGGATCAATTATTATTTTTAAATTAATATTTCTTTTATTGATAAGTAATCTATTTTTTTTTCACTACGAATAGTTAATATCATTTTCTTTTTTTTTTCAGTAACGTTTGTTTCTACGTACGTTTATATCTATAATTCTTCGTATTATCATAATATTTACGTATATCTTACTCGCAAATAATTTTTATCTTAATGATTAAGTAAATCATTAATGATTAAGTAAATTAATTATTAAGTAAACTTAATGATTAAGTAAATTAATATAACTAAAATTATGCAATACAATATAAATAAAATAAAATATAGTAAAAAGTAATATAAAATAAATAATTAAAGTAATATTACATAATGTTTTACTTATTACCTATGTAAAAATTATATTATACTGATAATATTATTACTAAAGATTATATTGTTTACTTATCAATTATTGTACTTTTAGTGACAATGTTAGTATGCTTTTGCAATCATTTTCAAATCTTATTTTATTTACTTTTATTTAACATTTGAAATTTATGCTACAATCAAATAAAATGTTAGATGACGGATAGATAATTGCAAAAAAAAAAAGTTTGTTGAGAAAAGTTAAATTAATCATTTTTTTTAACTAAAGCATTTTTAATAATATTTTCGGGATTTTAAATATTATCACTTTCTTACTGCTAATATTAGAATCTAAAAAGTAAATTTTAGTATAATTACATAATGAATATAAGTTAGCAAATTTAAATTAAACATCTGATAAAATCAAAATTCATGCATGCATGCATGCATGCATGCATGTTGCAAGCAATACTTACCTTATTTACAACATATTAAGTAATATTATGGAAAGGAGAAAATGAACTGTTACAAAATAAGAAAAACAAGAATGATACTAAAGTAATTAGTTAATTAGAAATTAATGAAATTTTGTAATTAATAAAATTTGAAAAAGTTTTTATCTAAATTACTGGAAAAATAATATTTATGCAACAATTTCACCATTTTTCGTTTTGCAATCACTAATAATTACAATCTTTTTTTTTTTATAAAAATCAATTTTTCCAAAATAAGTTATTATTTATAAAAATAATAATTAATTTGATTTAATAATATTTGCAGTAATTAAAAATGATTTTGCAGTGAAAAATATCTTATCTTTAATTAATTATTTTACAAATAATAATATAAATAATAATAACAACAATAATAAATAATAATAACAATAATAATAACAAATGTTAGCAAATTAATATAGTTTTGTTTGTATTTGTGATAATATATAATAATAATAATAAACAATAATAATAATATACAGTAATAATTATTATTATAGTAATAATAATTAATAGTTATGGCAATAGTAATATTAATAATAATCAAGAATTATAATAATAATAGCATAATAATATAATAATAGCAATAGTGGTAATAACAAATAATAATAAATAATACTAATGACAATAGTAATAATAAATAATAATGACAATAATAATGAACAGTAATAATAATAACAAATGATAATAAAATATAAATGTTCAGATGAATAATACGTAAAAGTATTTACACGTTTAACGTTTGGAAGTAGCAAAATACGTTTGAACAGATACGTTACGTCACTTTTCAATAACACAGAATTACGGATCAATTATTATTTTTAAATTAATATTTCTTTTATTGATAAGTAATCTATTTTTTTTTCACTACGAATAGTTAATATCATTTTCTTTTTTTTTTCAGTAACGTTTGTTTCTACGTACGTTTATATCTATAATTCTTCGTATTATCATAATATTTACGTATATCTTACTCGCAAATAATTTTTATCTTAATGATTAAGTAAATCATTAATGATTAAGTAAATTAATTATTAAGTAAACTTAATGATTAAGTAAATTAATATAACTAAAATTATGCAATACAATATAAATAAAATAAAATATAGTAAAAAGTAATATAAAATAAATAATTAAAGTAATATTACATAATGTTTTACTTATTACCTATGTAAAAATTATATTATACTGATAATATTATTACTAAAGATTATATTGTTTACTTATCAATTATTGTACTTTTAGTGACAATGTTAGTATGCTTTTGCAATCATTTTCAAATCTTATTTTATTTACTTTTATTTAACATTTGAAATTTATGCTACAATCAAATAAAATGTTAGATGACGGATAGATAATTGCAAAAAAAAAAAAAAAAAGTTGCTATTCAAACAATGATAGAATGTATTATTTGAAAAATGATTATTTGACAATTAAACGTAGCGTTGTACTTTTTTTTTTCATCAGTAACTTTAAAAAGTAATTTTTAAAATTTTTTGAAAAGTGATTTTTTTTTTTTTTAAAAAAAAAAAGAAAGCAATTTTAAAGGACTTTAAAAAATGTAAAATAAAATATTGTCATTCATCAGAATTGTATTTTAAAAAGAATCATTTTTCATTATGCAAAAAAGATTGAGAAATAAGAAAAAAGAAAGATTTATAATAAATATTGCAATAATTTATTATCATAAACAAATAAATATTACAATGCTTTGCTTGTTTGTTGTCATAAACATTATCATAAAGAAATATTATCATAAATTATCATAAACAAATAAATATTGCAAATGATTCATTCACCTATTTTCATAAACAGGTGACAAATATTTGTAGCACTTTGTTATAAAATGTCATTTGTGGTTTAAAGTTATTTAAACAACAACAAAAAAAAAAAAGTTAGTGACAGAAATTGAAAAGTTAATGAACTAAAAGAAGAAAAAAAATTTGATGACATAAAAAAAAAATGAAAAATGATTCTTTTTAAAATACAAAATTTTATTTATGCTTATTATTTTCTCATAGCTAAATGTTATCAAAAGGAAAAAAAAATTATTTGAAATTTTATTACTATAAATTTGAAATGAAAAATAATTGCATATTTCATTAGCGTAAACAAATAAAACAATTAATTTAACTAAAATTTCAAAAGTAAAAAAAAAAAAATAAAGGAACAAAATACATTTTAAGCAATAAAATTTGATAATATAAAAGAAATAAAAAATGATTCTTTTAAAAATACAAAATTTTATTGCAAGAATAAAACAAATTGATAAAATCGCATAACAAACGGTAAATTGCACTAAAAGCAAAAAAAAAAGAAAACAGAAATGAATGCCAATTTTGTTATTTTTTTTTCTTTTAACAAAAATGTTTAATTTCTCAAAAAGAAAAAAAAAATTTTTAAAAATTTGTCAAAAATTTTGATCTTTCTCTTTTATCAAAAAGAAAAAAAAAGTATTTACAAATTTCACAATTAATAATTTCCTGATTGACTGTATAAATTGATTAATTGATCATTCTAAGCTTTTTTTTTCAGTTTTTTTTTTTTTTTAAAGATGATAAATAATATTTAAGACTAGAAAATTTAATTTAAAATATTTTGTTAAAAAATATCGTTAACAAAATGAAATTTGATAATACAAAAGAAATGAAAAATGATTCTTTTAAAAAAAATTTTAGTAGTTTGAAATAAATAAAATTAAAATGACAATGATGGAATTTATAAAAATTGAAAAAAAGAAAATTATTTGTTTAGTAATGAGAAAAAAGATGAAAAAAATAGTAATTAAAATAACAATTTGAAAGAACGGAAAGAAATAGAAAGAGAGAGAGAGGTAAAGAGAGAGAGAGAGAGGAATAATTTTACTAATTATATTTTCAGATAATTTTGTTCAGTTTTACTATTAAATTTTCATTAGCAAATATTATTGCAATATTTTTATTCGTATTTTTAATAATTTTATTAATATTAACAAATAATATTTCATTATCTCAATTTCACTTTTTCAATTAGCAACTAATTAAGTTTTATGCAAATTAAAATTTAAAAAAAGGACTAGAATTATTTATGTGAAAAAAAAAAAAATTATAAAAATGATATAGCTAAAATCTGCTAGAAATATTGTTAATTTTTTTTTAAAAAAATTTTTTTCATTCAAATACTTTGTTATTAATTATAACATTTAATTTATTAATTACAATTACAAATTTAAGTTGTCAATTATAATTCTTAATTTAAAAAGTTAATTCAAATATCGAAACACAATGTAATATCTGTATTCAAGTATATAAGTACGAAAAGCTAGCAATTGAGTATTCTTCCTAAGTTAAGTTAAAATGCAACGGATAAAATTGGATATATTTGTTTGTTTGTGTATGTGTATGTCTGTATGTGTGTATGTGTGTGTGTGTATGTGTGTATGTGTGTACATAAAAGATGATTGATGGAATTTGAACAACAAATTTTAAAAGTTTTATTGATTGGTTAATGCTAACTACAACCTATTGTTTACATAGCATAAGCTAATAAAGAATTATTTGTGAAATTTAAAAATTAAAAAATTTATTTTTTTTTTTTTGATCAATTCGATCCGTTATTATTATATTTTAAAATTATTTTTGCACTAATCAATGTAAATTAATTGTAATAGTTTATATTCAATTCATAAATTTTTTAAATGATAAACAATAAATTTAAAAAAAATTTAATTTACTTAAAAAAAAAAAAAAAAAACAAATACATTTTAGAAATAAATAATTCGTTTTTTTTTTTTTTTTTAATTTGGATATTTTATAATACAAACAAAAAAAAAAAAGATAAGAAATAAAAAATTCATATAAAATTTTGAAACAATTATTTTTCTTTTTTAATTTCTTCTAATCACAAATAGCAAATTTAACAAATAGCAAAAGAAAATAATTAGGTCAAATCGATGATATTTAATGATTAAATGTATCAGTTAAAAAAAACAAACAAACAAAACAAAATATTTGGCAATATTTAGCATTGTTTAAAAAATAGATTTGAATTTTTGAAAATTAAAATAAACATTTAACAATAAAATATTCATTCAATGGCAATAACTTGAAGGTGTGACATTTTAGCATTTTAAAATTGGGCGGAAATATTGATGACATCGGGTGTTTTAAAATGATATTGATAGGAACATCAGATTGTGTATTTTTTTTTTTTAAAAAAAAGAGTATTTGCTTATCAATGAGAAAAATATTTCTTAATGATTAGTATGAAAACTTTTTTAAAATATCAAATTTAAATAGCAAAAGTTAAAATTTTTCAATTATTAGATTAATTTTTTAATTTAAATATAGCAAATCTAATTTAATAACAAAAGTTAAAATTTTTCAATTATTAAAAATATTAAATTACTAATCAAATAAATAAAAAAAAGGACAAAAGAAGAAAGAACGAATAAATTTTTCACATACAACAAAAAAAAAGTTAAATGCAAAATTAAATCTTTCAAATATAATAGAAAAATGAAATGTTAAAAACAATTTTTCTTTTTTTTTTTTTGCTTTTTCGTTTATATTTTTTAAATATGTAATGCAATTCAGGAAAAAATATAGAAAAATCGAACGAACAAAAGAATGAAATTATCAAAAATGGTCTATTTTATCAGTAGTATCAAATCAAATATCACTTTTATATCATTTATCATTTTATCATAAATAATGATAAATGTTAAATGATACATCTGATATGCAAAATAAGCGATATTAAAAAGCATAAATTGATAATGAAAAATAGTGAAAAAATTAAATTCATAATGAATGGATAAAATTTTGATTTAATCAATGACTTTAATTTCAAATTTCAAAAGCATATACAATTTCTATAATTAAATTATTTGTTTTCTTCTTTCAAATAGACAACATAAAATAATCAAAATGTGAAATTTTTTCTTTAAAATCATTTCATTCTAAATTAAATCATAAATATACCTAAAATTAAAATATATAATCTAACAAAAAAAAATTAATATATATAAATATATCTAAAATTAAATCATAAATATATCTGAAATTAAAAAAAGAAGAAAGAATGAAACAAACATCAGAAATTTGATAAACACATGGTGAAATAAAACAGAAATTGATAAGAGTATAAATTTACAAGATAATAATTTCATTGACAATCAATCAATAAATATAATAATTACTCGTTTATTAGTTGAAACAAATATAATTTAAAATTTTGGTAAATAAAATTGTGATCTAATCACTGATTTAAATATTAGTTAAAATAAATATAATTTAAAATTTTTACAAATAAAATTCTGATCTAATCGGTGATTTTAATTTCAAAGAATGCAACAAAAACCAGAAATTTTCTAATCATTGGATTTATCAATGATGTAACACTGGATTTCTTATCATTTTAATCATCTGTAATCAGTGATAAAATGTCTGATCAATAAGCTAGTATTACATAACAAATAACATAGTACTATTTCAATATTATCATAACAGTATTCTTATCAGTCGCGCATATTATATGATCAGTAATGTTATTTGCAGAACAAAAATTGTTCAAAAAATAAATAAAAAAAATCACAAATAAATAAATTAAATTCAATTTAACAAATTTATGATACAAGAGAGAGAGAGAAAGAGAGAGAGAGGGAGGGAGAGAAAAAAAGATGTGTATGTATTGTTAAAAGAAAAAAAATACACCTGAATGAGCATTAATGCAACACACAAGGTCATCATTAAATGTTTACCTGAGACCAAAAAAAAAAAAAAAAAGTTTTTGGATGAGTGCAAAAAAAAAAAAAACTTGAAAGGTCATTTGTGATTCGATAAGAGATAAATCAAATAAAATTGAAATTTTTATGAAGGGCATATACAAATACAGGTATGTATGTATGTGTCTGTTTGTGTGTGTGTGTATGTGTATGTCAATCCATGCGTACAAATATATACGTAAAGTAATTCCGGAAACGGAAACGGAAAACAAATATTATTTTTTAGTAGAGATGAAAAATTTTTAGCATTTTGTGCGAAATTTAAAATTTTCTAACATTTTATTTTGTTATTTCATTTTATAATTTTTAACGCCAATTTATTATAATTAAAAATTTGTTTGAAGAAAAAAAAAAGTAAAAAAAAGAGAGAAAAAAGTTATTCTTTGAAAGAAATATTTTTGTTACATATATTTTAAATTAAATTAATTATTGCATATCAATGTTTTTTCAAATTGATTTTTTGCATTCATTAAAATTCTTGAAGCATTTATAATAAATTTTATATGGAAAGTAAAATTTTCACAAAAATATATACTTTTAAGTGAATATTTTTAAAATTTGCTAATTTTCTGATTATTATGATTAATGATTGTCAGTTATTATTTTTTATATTTTATGATATAATTTTAAAATGCCAATTTCGAATTTTGTTTAAACTTTCATTCTGTTACTTTTATTTTTATTTCGCATCATTTCGAGTTGTATTTCATAATTATGAAAAGATAATTTTGATGAAATTACAACAGCATTTAAATTAATTACTTCATACTAATAATTAGTATTATTCCTTTCATGTCTAAAAGTTAATATTATAATTAGAAATTTAAAAATTAAATTTAAAAGACTTGCATACTCTACGAATACTTATTTTTTAAACTGATATTTACAAAAAACAAACAAAAAAAAAAATTTATTGCTTTTAATAATACATTTTTTATGCCAGTAATTCATAATTATGACTTAATAACAATTTTTAAAATTTAATTACCAATATAAAATTTACGATTATTCACTAAATTGATATTTATATACCTTAATGGAAACAAAATTTTGAATTGTTAATAAACAAAATGCATAATCTTTGTAAACTAACTTACAAATAATTAATTAATTATACAAAAATAATAACTGAACAGTTTTTTTCAAAGTAATTTTCATTTCCGTTTTTTTTTTTCATGAATGGAAGTAAAAAGATTGTAGTGTTATTCTAAAATTAAAGCATAAAAATTAATTAAAATATATTTAATAGGAATTTGTTGAATATATGTTATAGGAAAGGAAAAAAAAATTGTTTTTTTCTTTTGAATTTTTCATATAATTAATTCGTTGTACAATTATAATTTGATAATAATTTACAAAATTTGATTACCGTTATGAATTTTTAATATTCGTTAAATTCTTTTACAACTAATTAAAATTATTACTAATCAATCCTTTTTGCATGTTTTTTTTTTCATTGTATTAATTAATAATAAATTATCAAAGATTGATTGATCTGTTCTAAATAAATAAAGTAACAATATCATATGGGTAAGTAATATTAATTAATTATTCATAATTAAAAGATTTGAATATTTAAACACAAATGTTAGCATAATTGTTTATTGTTGTAATTTGGTTGAAATATGAAAGAACAAAATTTGCAAAATAATTAATTAACGTATTGATTGCTTTTTTAATGAATTTTTAAATTTGCTAAAATTTTTATTTCAATTTTAAAATAAACAAATTTGCATGAAACGTTTTAATTAAAGCAAAGTATTATTACTGCAACAATAATTACTTAATAAAAAGAACACAAAGTATAAATAACATTGCAATTTTGTTGTTTCAAAAATAATAATTTCATTTTTTAACATAAAATTATAATTTCTTTTTTTATTGCAAGAATGGTAATTAAAATATATATCAAATAAAAGGAAAAAAAAATAACTACGCATTAAAATAGATTTTTAAATTTGAAAAATTTATGAGAAATAATGTTGTAGTAAGAATTAAAACTAATTATAATACAATTAATGACTTCTCCAAAATTTTAAAGTTTTTTTTTAAAAATTCTAGTTCAAAAAAAAAAAAAATACATCAATCTGAATATTTTAACACTTTTTTTTGAATAAAACTAATAATTATGAATTTTTTCTTCTTTTTCTAATTTTAGTTGGAAGTTAATTTCTAGGAAATAATTTCACAAAAAATGCTAAATAAAAAAATGATGGTAAGTGACATAAAAAATAATAGTAAAAATTAAAATATTTGAAATAAAATTTCAATAATAATTTTAAATTATACCTCAAATTAAGTAAAACAAAATTAATTTCCACAGAATATCTAAGTAACAATCATTTCATTAAACATTTATATTGAAAATAAATGAGAAAAAAAAAATTCCTAAATGCTAATCAAAAAATAAACAAAAAGAAAAAAAAAAACATTTAGGCACGCAAATTAGTGTAACAACTAAACATTCAATAATAATAACAAAATTGTAATATACAAATATTTAAACAATTTTAGTAATTTTAGGTTTTACAAAAACCTGAAATTACTAAAATATGAAAAAAAATAAAAAAAGATTATGAATGGTTGAAAAATGAATGAATATTAAGTATATAAGTTATAACTTGCAATTTTACTAAATAATCACAAAATCATACAAATTAATGATAATAATATATCACTAATTTCTATTTTCTTTTTTCCTTTTATTTACATTTGCATAAATTAATTATATTAATTACAATTAGCCAGCATTTTGATTTTTTCAACACTAAAAACAATTTGATTTAAAAAAAAAAAAAAAATTAAATGACTTCATTTAATCCATGATCGATTAGTAAAAGATTTTTTGCATAATAGCATACAGCAATATCTGGAATTGATGATACCAATCTGTAAATAAATACTTATAAATATTTCATATATTTTGAGTATTATTATAATAAAATCATTTCAATTTTAAAAATATTATAAAAAGCAGTTTTTTTTTTTGAAAAAAGTGTTATTTTTTAATTTAAACTCATATTATTAATTAAAAAATTACTCTAAATACTCTCTGTTAACAAGTAATTATAAATATTTCATACATTTTGAACATTATTGTATTAAAATCATTTCATTTTTATAAATATTATACAAGGCATTTTTTTTTTTCAAAAAGTGTTAATTTTTAGTTTAAGCTTAGATATATCATATTATTGTTTAAAAAATTACTTAAATCCTCAAGTAAGAAATTCAAATAAAAAAGTTTTCCTATCTTAAAAAACAACTTTAATATTGAAGTAAAAAATTCACATCAAAAAGTTTTCTTATTTTAATTAAAAAATTACTTTAATACTCAAGTAAGAAATTGAAATAAAAAATTTTCCTATCTTAATTAAAAAATTACTTTAATACTCAAGTAAGAAATTCAAGTAAAAAAGTTTTCCTATCTTAAAAAACAACTTTAATATTGAAGTAAAAAATTCAAGTCAAAAAATTTTCCTATCTTAATTAAAAAATTACTTTAATACTCAAGTAAGAAATTCAAGTAAAAAAGTTTTCCTATCTTAAAAAACAACTTTAATATTGAAGTAAAAGATTCAAGTCAAAAAATTTTCCTATTTTAATTAAAAAATTACTTTAATACTCAAGTAAGAAATTCAAGTAAAAAAGTTTTCCCATTGCTTTGAAATAAGCATTTCGTTTTCTTTTTCCCTTTTTTATTTTCAAATCTTATGAATTGACATAGAACAATAATAAAAGCATTTAAAGTTAATCATAAAAATAATTTAAAAAATAAAAAAAAAAATGAAAAAAAGGAGAAAGTATAGAAATACCTCATTAAACCATAAGTTAAATGAGTCATCAAACGTAATTTATTACTATCATATAATTCGCATGCACCTCGAAATTGTTGTCCACAAATGGTATTCCACATGATGCAAGCCTTGTCAACAATCCAACCCCAAAAAATTGATGATGGTAGTGTTGCTGGAAGAGAGAGAAAAAAAATTTTTGATTAAATTTAATTTTAAATTTCTTAAAAAAGTTAAAGACATTTCTATTTTTTTTTCTTTTTTGATAAACTATTTTTTATTTTTCATTGGAAAACAGTAGTTACAGTTTTGTTAGAATTGTTATTACTGTTTTTAACTTTATTATTGTTGATTACTTCAAAAACTTCGATGATCAGAAGGAAAAAAAAGGCGAAAATGTATTGAAATAAATGAAATTAACTTTTAATTATTACTTAGAATATATTGAAAGAAATAAAATTAATTCCTAATTATTATTTAGGATAATAATATTGAAATAAATGAAATTAACTTTTAATTATTACTTAGAATATATTGAAAGAAATAAAATTAATTCCTAATTATTATTTAGGATAATAATATTGAAATAAATGAAATTAGCTATAAATTATTATTTGGAATAATAATATTGTAATAAATGAAATTAATTCTTAATTGCAATAAAAATTTCAAAGCTAAACAAACCAATTAAGCTGACTAAAAATCCTTGAAAGCCAAGAGAAATACTTCGATCCACTGGTGGTACCGATCTTAATATTTTTACAATAAATAAAAATGCGATATTGATCAAATTATGAGAAAAGACGAGAAATTAAATGAGTTAAAAGATTAATTAATAAATTTGCTTACCTGTAATTAGTCATTACAACCGTTCTATTTTTAAAAAATAAAATTAAGAAGTAAATTTAATGAAAATATGCTCTGTAATTAAAAAAAAAAGAAATTTGCTTAATAGAACTACAACAATAATAAATTTAAGGTAAAGTGTAAAATGAATTTTTACACGTTACCCTAATCATTTTTATCACTACCAACCCTAATCATTCTTATCACTGTCAACCTTAACCACTTTTATCACTACCAAAAATTATTTCTATGAATTTTTACACATTACCTAATCATTTTTATCACTATCAAAAATTATTTCTATGAATTTTTACACGTTACCCTAATCATTTTTATCACTACCAACCCTAATCATTCTTATCACCATCAACCTTAACCATTTTTATCACTATCAAAAATTATTTCTATGAATTTTTACACATTACCTTCTACATATCATGAATTTTTACACATTACCTAATCATTTTATCACTATCAACCCTAATCATTCTTATCACTATCAACCTTAACCATTTTTATCACTACCAAAAATTATTTTTATGAATTTTCACACATTACTCTAGTCATTTTTCATCACTATCAACCTAATCATTTTTATCACTGTCAACCTTAACCATTTTTATCACTATCAAAAATTATTTCCATAAATTTTTACACATTACCCTAATCATTTTTATCACTATCAAAAATTATTTCTATGAATTTTTACACATTACCCTAATCATGTTTATCACTATCAACCCTAATCATTCTTATCACTATCAACCTTAACCATTTTTATCACTACCAAAAATTATTTCTATGAATTTTTACACATTACTCTAATCATTTTTATCACTATCAACCCTAATCATTTTTATCACTGTCAACCTTAACCATTTTTATCGCTATCAAAAATTATTTCTATGAATTTTTACACATTACCCTAATTATTTTTATCACTATCAAAAATTATTGCTATTCATTTCATAAATTATCATTTAAATTGAAATATATTCCATTGATACGTGTAAAAAATAGACGTACGTACCTAAGAACAATTAGCACTGCTGGAATAATACTCATTCCACCAAAAATACCCGAAAATGCTAAATTTATAAAATACCAAATAAATTTTTGTTCACAAATTCTTTGATTACAAAAATCACGTGACACGTCATTATTTATGCTATTCGAACAGCTGCAATTTCGGAAGATCTAAAAAAAAAGAAAAGAAAATAGAATATCTTAGAAAATATAATTATTATTTACGTATATGATTAAATATTATGAATTAAGTATAAACTGATAAAATTAAAAAATATTTGTGATTTTCTATTTGAATTTTTTATTGAAATTTAATTGATAAGAAAAAAGTGGTAGCATTAATTGTTATTAATAATGAATAGTAATAAATAATAATAATAATAATAGTAATAATAGGATCAAATGATTCAAATAGATAATGTAAAAATTTGCTTAAGAGTTTAGCAATTTTTTTATACCATTCATATTTCAAATATTTTATGGCATTCATACAAAAAAAATTTCTTTAAAAAAAAAATTATTAGCTAAAATAGCTAAAAAATAGTTAAAATAAATTAGCTAAAAGCTATATTTAAAGTTCTATTAAAATCTGACTAAATTTTTCATTTTAAAAATTCATTTTTTGAAATTTTTTCTACTTTTCTTTTTTTTTCACTTTTTAAAATTTTTCATTTTCATTAAAATTTAATTACATCTTAAATTATAATTCATAATGAGTGAAAAAAAAAAGTATCTTTAATTTATTTTATCATTTTATTATAAAGTTAAGAAAAAAAATAAATAAATAAATAAAATATACTTTATGAATTGATGGATTAGCAAAAGTTTGATCTAGGGGACAACCAGCGTGACAAGGTGAGTAAAATGCTTCACGTTGTCGATTACATACTGGATACAATGGCATATCAATACAATTGCAATCATTATTACATGTTGTTGTGAAATTATGATTAATTAATCTAAATAAATTAATTAATCGATTAATTAATCGATTGATTTGTATCAATGATTAATAAAATATTAAAATATTTGACAATAACAATGCAAAAAAAACAAAAATTTTATTTGAAAAAAATGAAATTAATTTTTTAAAAAAGATACACAAAAAAATGTTCAATTAATACATACATTAACAAAAAAAAAAAAAAGGAAGAAAGAAATGAAATTTATTAGCAAATTAAATTTGAATATGAAATTTTATTTGAAAAAATGAAAAAAGAAAAGAAAGGTAAAATTAATTTTCAAAAAGATACACAAAAAAATATTCAATTAATTAAGAAAAAAAAAAAGGAAGAAAGAAATGGAATTTGTTAGTAAATTAAATTTGAATATGAAATTTTGTTCGAAAAAAAAAATGAGAAAAGAAAAGAAAGGTAAAAATTAATTTTCAAAAAGATACACAAAAAAATATTCAATTAATTAAGAAAAAAAAAGGAAGAAAGAAATGAAATTTATTAGTAAATTAAATTTGAATATGAAATTTTATTTGATTAACTATTTACCTGGCTTTATTACCAATTAAACCAAGCACTGATTTACAACCAATCATTGCATTTTGAAGTGAAAATAGAGCAGCAATTAATGAACACACAAGAATATATACTGCTGCTCTTCTACCTTAAAAAAAATGATTAATATTAATTAATAATCATTAATTAGTAATCATTAATCACTCATCATGTTTGATTTTAAAGTATTTTGTTAACAATTTAAAATTTTTTTTTAGTAAAAAGTTAAATGAAAATTCTTGTCGTTTAAACTATTTTATTAAAAAACAGAATTCCAATAAACGAATGATAAATGATTAATATTAATTAATAATCATTAATTAGTAATCATTAATCACTCATCATGTTTGATTTTAAAGCATTTTGTTAACAATTTAAAATTCTTTATTAGTAAAAAGTTAAATGAAAATTCTTATTGTTTGAATTATTTTATTAAAAAACAGAATTCCAATAAACGAATGATAACTAATTTAAGAAAAACAAATTCATGAATTGAAAATTATTTTTTTTTTTTTGCAAATGCTACCTTGTAATTTAAATTTTCGCATAATTAAACCACCAATAAATAAACCAATTGCTAATCCTGGTAAACTTGCTAATCCTGTAATATAATTTTGCTTTTCTTCAAATTAACTTTGATGATAAGAAATAATTTAAACGAATTACAATGTTATAATTAAAAAAATTTGCTAATTATTACTTTTATTTTTTGTAAAATTAATATTAGTAAATAATTTTGATGAATTATTGTATTTTCTTGTTCATATTTCAAAAAAAAAAAATTTTTTTTTCCACGAATATTGTCTAAATTTTAAATTTAACAAATAAATAAATTAAATGACAAAAAAAACAAAATCACAAAACTTAAATAATTTGCAAATAAAAAGCAAAAAAATAAAAGTTTTCCAAATTTTGTTAGAAAAGTTTTTTTTTTCATTTTTAAATTAGTAAATAATTTTAATAAATTGTTGTATTTTCTTGTTTATATTTCAAAAAAAAAATTTTCACAAATATTGTCCAAATTTTAAATTTAGCAAATAAACAATAAATGACAAAAAAAAAAAGAAAATTACAAAACTTAAATAATTTGCAAATAAAAAGCAAAAGAAATAAAACTTTTCCAAATTTTTGTTAGAAAAGTTTTTTTTTTTCTTTTTTATATTAATTTTGAT
>SSBO01000011.1:83974-101315 GCA_005281725.1 Wuchereria bancrofti
CAAATTTTAAATTTAGCAAATAAACAATAAATGACAAAAAAAAAAAGAAAATTACAAAACTTAAATAATTTGCAAATAAAAAGCAAAAGAAATAAAACTTTTCCAAATTTTTGTTAGAAAAGTTTTTTTTTTTCTTTTTTATATTAATTTTGATATATTATTGTATTTTCTTGTTTACATTTCAAAAAAAAATTTTTTTCACAAATATTGTCCAAATTTTAAATTTAGCAAATAAATAAATTAAATGACGAAAAAAAGAAGAAAATTACAAAACTTAAATAATTTGCAAATAAAAAGCAAAAAATAAATAAAACTTTTCCAAATTTTTGTTAGGAAATTTTTTTTTCTTTTTTATATTAGCAAATAATTTTGATAGATTATTGTATTTTCTTGTTTATATTTCAAAAAAAAAATTTCAATCGAAAAAAATCAAAAAAAAAAAAAAACAAACCCAAAAAAAGATTAATTTTATGTTGTGGTAAGCCAAATTGTATTGCTAAATATTTTGGAAGAAAAATGAAAAATCCTTTGAATGCAAAAACATCCATTATGCGACCAATCATTGAAAATACATAAATTGGTGATTTCATAATTGTTTTTACGGTCGAAATAAAATCTATAAAAAAAAAAAAAAAAAATTAAATAAAAGTATTTAAATAAAGCAAATAATGAAGGTAAAAAAACAGTTTACCAAGATGAAATAATTTTGTTTGAATTTTTCTTTTTGCATTAAATTTCTTGTTCACAAATTAAAAAATTCAATGAAAATATATTTGATTATTTAAAGATATAAAAAGAGAAAATATTATGCTTTATCACAGTAAATTTCATCAGTAAAATGACCAAATCATTAATTTTTATAAATTAACTTTACAATTAAAATAAAATGAAATTAAAATTTACAATTAAAATGAAAAATTACATATTTTGTTATTTTTTTTTTCAAAATTTTTAAAAATTAAATAATCAGTTTTTGATAATTTCCAATGATTTATGCAATCCTTCCTCACTGCAATATCAAAATTATAATGATAAAATGATAACATATGATATTTGAGGGAATATTAATACACTAAAATCTTATTTGAATCTTTTTTTGCAACAATATTTGAATTAAATAATTATTAAATAAATTTTTTTTTGTTTTTTTTTAAATGAAGCTTCTTGTAATTTTCAACAAATATACAATGATAATATATGAATTTATCAGATAAATTATCACTAATTATCAATCATCGAATAATTCTTACCAATAATTTTTGCTTTTGCAGAAGTTGGCACAATGGTATTACCTTCTTCATTTCTTGTAGCATAGCGATCAATTAGCGCCAAACCTTTGTGGCGCATTTTTTCTTCTACAGTAAGTCTAAAATTTATATATATGATAAATTTGAAAGAAAAAAAAAGAAAAGAAGTCGTTTTTTTTTATTTTAATTATTTTAGTATCATTTTCATTTCAATCAATGAATTCCTGTTTAAAAGATTTTAAAATGATTAAAACTTAATATTAAAACAATTGAAATAAAAAATTTAATAATAAAATAATTACCTTTCATTAACTAATGAGTGAATTTCTGAAGTTTGATTATCGTCCAAATTATTTTTTGCAACATTCTTAACATATTGCAATTCAATAAATATTTTCATAGGTAAAGAAATAACAATAAAAAATAATTAGTAATTAGTTTTAATTATAGCTTTGATTATGATCAATTTTATTATTTATTCCCTAATAATGCTTTATAAATTTGCAAAAATTATTTAAATTTTTGCGCTAATTATATTAATATTGTACTTATTTTTTTTTGTTAATTTATATTTTTTTTATTAGTGTTTTTTTTAAATTTTTAGGTTAATTATATTAGTATTATTTTTTATTAATGTTATACATATTTTTTATTAGTGTTTTTTTATTAATTTATATATTTTTTTATTAGTTTTTTTTTTGTTAATTTATATATTTTTTCTATTAGTGTTTTTGTTTTAAATTCTTTTTTATTAGTGTTATTAGTGTTTTTTTAATTAATTTATATTTTTTTTATTAGTGTTTTTTTAATTTGCAGGCTAATTATATTAGTATAATTATATTAGTATTAGTGTTATTTTTTTTTTAAATTAGTGTTATTAGCATTATATATTTTTTTTAATATCACATAAACAATTCATTTAATTGTTAGCTATATTTGAATTTTCAAAAAATTGTAAATAATTAATTTAAAAATTGAAACGTACGTAACGTTCGTCATTTAAATTATCAGATTTATAATTGACACATGTCGGATAGAGGTACAAAGCTAACGATGGACAAAGCATCATAATACCAATGCCAAGAAAACCAGCCCACCAACGACCAATCCATGATGGATCACGTGGTGTTAGCCCAGCTGGCACTGAAAACTTTTTTTTAATTTTGAAATTTAAACTTTTGAATTTAAAACTTTGGTAAATGTGAAATTGTATGAAATAATTGGTGGATGATAATTTGATCGAATTGAACTGAGTGAAATTAAATTTTATAATTTTGTGAAAAGATATAATTATAAAAGGAAAGGAAGAAAATGAATAGTAATATGCTTCTATAAAATGGAATTCATAAAAATTACAATTTCGGAATCATTTAAAATTAAAAGTAAGCAGTATAATTTAAATAATTAAAAGAATTCTTTTCCTTTCTTGGATTTAAACTTTTATTTAAATTTTCGATAAATGTGAAATTATATGAAATAATTAGTGAATGATAATTCAATGGAATTGAAGGAAATTAAATTAAATTGCACAATTTTATGAAATGATATAAGTTTAAAAAAAGAATAACAAAATTCTTCCACAAAGATGAATTCATAAAAACTGCAATTTTAGAATTTGTATAAAAAATTAAAAAATAAGCAGCATCGTTTAAATTTAAATAATTAAAAAAATAATTCTTTTTTTTAAAGTAATCTTTGAACAATATCAAAAGTGAAACGTTTGCATACAAAATCTATAATTTGCATTAGAAAATTATTACAAATAAAATTTTAATTATAAATGATAATAAATTTTTGATCATTTTTTTATATTTTTCAATAAAGTTTTAATCATTGATAATATTTTTCCTGTTAAAAGTGCATGTATCTCATTTAAATTACATTCATTAATTGGATATCAACAAATATAATTTGATAATTTATTAAAATATAATTTGATAATTTGTTAAAAAGAAAGATAATATTCATATCACAAACAATTTATCAATTGCACTTACCGTCAAAACTGTAATAGTAATTATTAACAATACTACCAATTAAAAAGCCAAGAAATGGGCCAAGAATACGAATGAAAAACATTCCAGCTAAAATATTTCAAAAAAAAAAAAAAGTTAAATTACATAATAAAATGCACAAAATTTTCAATTATTTTATAAGATTAATTATTTTATGATCAATTTTACGTTAAAATTTACATTTTTCATCTAAATTACGATTTTCAAAAACAAAACTATTATTATTGTTATTATTTATTGTTATTATGGCTATTGTTTATTATTATCATTGTTGTTGTTTATTATTGTACTATTATTTATATTATTGTTATTGTCACTATTACTATTTATATCACTATTACTTCTATTACTTATATTAGCATTATTATTACTATTATTATTTACATTATTATTACTGTTAATTGTTATCATCTTTACCATTATTATTTATATTGGTATCATTATTATTACTATTATTTACATTATTATTAATTGTTATCATCATTACTATTATTATTTATATTAGTATCATTATTATTACTATTATTATTTACATTATTATTACTGTTAATTGTTATCATCATTACTATTATTATTTATATTGGTATCATTATTATTACTATTATTTACATTATTAATTGTTACCATCATTACTATTATTGTTTATATTAGTATCATTATTATTACTATTATTGTTTATTGTTTACATTATTTCTATTGTTATCATTATTATTAATCATTATTCATTTCTTTTATTTAACAGATAATTTTATTGATAGGAACAGAAAATGAAGACCAAAATAAAGTGGCAAATTTTGTCGTTTCACATTATCATCAATTAAAGGAAGGCCAAGTGAATAAGGCATTGTTCGGCCAACGCCAAGGATAAGTAAGCCAGCAAATATCATAATAAATGGTCCAATATTTGATAATCTATTCGAACAGCCAAATTTATTAATCTAAAAAAGAAAAAATAATCAATAAATATTGAAAAATAAAAAAATGAATTTCATTAAAAAAAAGTACTGAAATATTTGAGGACTAATTATTAATTGCTTTATTAGTTTAGCAATTAAACAAAAGGAAAAAAATGCTGTTGAAATTTTGTTTATTTCAAAATCATTTGCATTAAAAAAAAAAAAAATATGGAGTTGATACAGACAAATTGTTTGTGTAAGTAATATTATCTTTTATAATCATCAAAGTTATTTAAAAATGATTATTAATTAGAATTTTTTAAATGAATAAATAAAATTATTTTTGCATCATTTTTTTTTCCTTTTTTTGATGTTTCAAAAATTTTCCATTTTATCTTTTCAACATGCAAAATTTGCCACTACTCATTTTCATTTCATTTTTTTTTTCGTCATTTTTTCGTAAAATTTTTTTGCTGATAGAATGAAATGAATAAGAAAAAATAATAGATAATACAGTGATAAGAAAAATTGAACAATATTTTATCACAGATTATCAAATACATTAAGAATGGAGAAAATAAATTAAAAATTAATGATCAGGAAAATTTTGTTTTCATGTATAATTAATTATTTTCACAATAATAAATACTGCTATTAGTTTTTAACACAAATAATTTAATTTCAAATTTTATAAAATTCATACTTCTCGTCTAAGTGCATTAAACATTGTATTGCAAAAGGAAAATGGTGAAGTGGTCAAAATGCGTAGATTCGAAATTTCCGTCATATTAGGCTGATTTAATTGCTCCAAGAAATTCTAAAATTAACAAAAATTTGAATTTTGGATTATTTAAATTTTAATTATTAAATTTAGCATTTTATACAAATAGCTAACAGCAAAATATTGTCAAAAATTTTGTCCAAATTTAAAAATTATTATAAATAGCCTATTGGAATGTAAATGGCAAATTATGCTTAGTTGCAAAGATTTTGTAAATTTTAAAATTTAAAAACTAACAAAAAATATGGCACATAATTGATTGGAATTATTTTGTAGAAAACATGACGAAAGTTTTTCATTAGCAAATTGACGTAACGTAGTATTTAGCGCATATGTTTTCAAAGCTTCATCTAACTGAAACAAATTAAAATTACTTTTTCAATCATTGTCTAAAATTTTAACTCAATATTTATAGGACTAATCATTAATTGCTTTATTAGTTTAGCAATTAAAAATATTTAAAATCAAGTAATCAATACTAATTGTTGACAAAAATTTAATCATTTTTGGCAAAATGATAATTTCATCTTACTTTTAGCTAGTCAATTTAAACGAGTTAAAAAACGGTATTTTATATTTCAAAGCAATAATTTGCGGCTAATTAAATTAATTGCCAATTAATAACAAAATTAAGTTACATAATTCATTCAAAAAAAAATCCAGCGAAAGTAAAAAGAAATTAAGAAAAAAAGTTCCAAATTTTTCTAATGTAATAAGTCTACATAAGTGATGCTTAAGTGATACTTAAGTGAATTTAAATTTAAACGTGAGATATGCGTGTACATAAATAAACACGTAAAAACGTCATCTATATAAAGAAAATAAAAATAAAAAAAATGATAAACATTATTACCGGAATTAATTCAACGTTTGAAATGGTTTCTGCATGATTTAAAAATGTGCTAGCTTGTATTTCATCAATTCGATTACTTTGATCAGATATTAGTTTTGATTCTGAAAAGCAAAGAAAAAAAAAATGAAAGTAATAAAGTAAGATGGAAATTACTGTAATACGTATAATGACGTAAACATGTTACTGCATACTTACTTACTTACTTGTTTACTTTTACTTTCTTTTATCAACATGCGCAAAATAGAAAAAAGAAAATGTTGAAATTTCATTTATTTAATTTCAATTTTATTCAATTTCTTTTAATTACAATTATTGATTATAATAAATTACAGAAATTAATCTTACCAATAAATTTTGAATTAAGTTGAGTATTTTGCATTGGAAAAAGAAAATTAGACATGCTAATGAGAATATTAGCAAATGCAATCATTAAACTACCAGCACCAATCCATCTGGCTCGATTTCCCTGAATTAAAAAATTATTCAAATTTGGTTTTAAAAAAAAACTTTGTAATCAAAGTTTAATTTGTATATTTAAATGTTTGAGTATTTGTTCCATTCTTATATTATATTTTATCTTTTATCCGAAAAGAATAACTTGAAAATTCAATTTTTCCCAAATTTTTATTGTTGGTTTTATTTGATTGTTTTTAATTACAAATGTAATAAATAATGGAATACTTTTCTAATAAATTTTAATTAAATTAATTCCTATATCTTAGAGGTAAGGAAGTAAACAAATGAATAAATTATTAATTTATTCATATGCATATGTTACCTAAAATTTTAATTGAAATAACCATACTTGAATCAAACTTATAGTAAACATTTCATTTTAGAACTTTAAATTCCTCTTTGTTGTTTGTTTGCTAGCAAAAAATATATATTTTCTTTTAAATGCCATCAAAGTGATAAATAATTACGGTGTTGGCTAAAATGTTGAATGAAATAGAATTTTGAAAAAAAAACACTTAAAATATTTCGTAATTAATAATTCATACATTTTTTCAAGGTTCAATTTTTTTTTCGTGCGTATCAACAAATCAAATAATTGTGTTTTGAAAGAAAAATTTTTTTTTAAAAATCAATTCAAATAATTACAGACAAATAATTAAATTATGTTACAATTTTAAAAAAAAAAACAAATTATTTTTAAAATTGATGAAAAATTCTATTGAACTTATAAAAACAAACGGTTAAGTTTTAAATTAAAAAATTAAGAAAAATTAAATTACTCATTTCAGAAAAAAAAAAAAGTTTTTAAAGATTAACAAAAAATTTTATTGAAAATACCTTGCTACCAAAATAGCTGACAAAAACCACCGATGGTATATAACCAAAATCACCGGCAGAAACCATCAAACCAGACATACGACTTGATATTTGAAATTGTTTCTCAATTGATACCACTACACTATAATTCATAGAAAATTTATTTTATTAAATTTTAAATTTATTAATTAACTTTTTTTTTGGTTTTAAATAAATTTCATTTTTAATACTAACCTTGCCATAAAGAAGCCACCAATTGATTCCAAAAAATAAACAGTGAGAAAAAGTATGAAGAAACCAATAACCTGTAAATTACCTAACAAAATATTCACTCGAAAGTAATTCTATTGAATACATTAATAAACTAAATTATCAATTCTTTGGTATGTTTTATTACATTATCAATTCTTTTTTTCTTTTTTAAATTAAAATAAAAATTTTAAAAATTATTTTTTAAAATCAGAAAATCTAAGAAAAATTGAATCAGTACAAAAATATACCACCTGTACTTTTTGTCACTCTCTCCAATTCATTTTATTCGACTTTAAATTTTTGTTTTATTAAAAATTAATCGTTGAATTTTTTTTGTAAATTACTTACCGTCCTTTGATCAGACATTATAAATCACCATAAAGGCCGCCAATAAACAGAGCAAATAGAAAAGAAAAAAAAAAAGAAAAAGAAAACAATTTGAAGTTTATCGCAAAATGTAATCTGAAACTTACATTAATTTAAAATCTCTTTCAAATATTTATTTTGAAATTTGATGAATAGATTCAAAAATAAAGAATTACTCAAAAAAATCTCTGGCACTCATCCATTTTGCACATCAAAACACACCCACACGCTAATAGTCCACACATGCTGATACACCACCCACACATCTACGCCCACACATTCGGTGACACCACCCACGCACATATATATATGTAAACAAGTATGTATGTATTCTTTGTTTTTTTGACAAATTGTAAAGCATCTTTCTATTCCATGGCTGTGATGTAAAAAAGAAAAAAAGTAAAATCATCTGTTTTTGTCATCTGACGATAACAACATATTCAAATAATCAATGCTGTTTATTTAATCAAATGCAACAATAATTAATTAATTAATTTAATATCAATATGTAATAAAACGAAAATAAAAATAGAAACAAAAATAAAATTAAAAATCGAAAATAAAATTAAATGAAAAATAAAATAGAAAATATGTAATAAAATCAAATATTATTGTTGTTGCAAAATATTAATTTTCATATCATTTTAGGTTACACTTTTTTTTTTTTTTTTAAATTTATTAATGTTAGAAAATTTTATCAACAAGTAATTTTACAATTGTAAAAATGTGTTTGATTCATTGATCATAACGAATCGTTGATAAAATTAAATTTTATCACAATTTATCACTAGCTATTTTAATTTTGGTTCATTTTGAAATGTTTACTTACTACATTTTACGTACAATTATTGTTTACACTTTTATCAACGCTAAATTTTTATTAACATCCAATAATTATTTTCGATGGAAAACAATGATAAATTAATTAAATAATTAACAATCATTATGAATTAAACTATAAAACTTACAATATTTTTCAGTCTATTTTATTGCTATTTATTTGAAAATAATTTGCAAGGAATTATTTGAAAAAAAGGAGAGTAAACTGAAATTTATTTACTAAAAATTTGAAAAAAAAAAGCAATTCAAATTCGATAGATTAGTATTATTTTAAAAAAAAAGAAAAAATAAAAAAAGTAAAATAACAAAAAAAAAAACAATAAAAAAGTAATCTAACAACAAATATTAAGTTTCAATTTTCATATAACCTTTTTTTTCTTCTTTTCCTTCACGAAAGGAAAGAAAAAATAAATTAACGAGTTTTTTCTTGTCGTTTATTTCACTACGAAAAGAAAAACGAGTTTTTTTTTTTGAAATTGAAGAGAGGAAGAGAGATAATATTAGTAAGTAAACTTTTACTTTCTCTCATTGTAATCTTTTTGATTACTTAATTAGTGATTATTTTGAATTAATTAATTATTTAGCAATTATAATAGCTTTAAAAATATTACTGATAATGGAGGAGATAAAATTTAATCACTGAAATACATCTAAAAAGAGAATATGAAGTAAATTTGTCTTTTTTTTTCTTCGTTTTTGCAAAAGCATAAATTCAAAATTGATTGTTGATGGTAAATTTAATTAGTATTTTAGTTTTTAGAGAAATAGCAATTAATTGAAATGATTACATTTTTTTTTTAAATGTTAAAATTAAATATTATGAGAAGATAGGAAATAAAATATATTGTAATATAAATTAACAAAAGTAAATATGAAAGATTGATAGTTTAATCAATTTTACTAAAAATTTTATTAAAAAAAAAAGAGTTGTGCGTGGATTAAAAAATGTGAAATTAAATTCGATAACTTAAATATATGAATTAAATGGAAAACAACATTGATAATGTGATCATTTTCTAAATAATAAACAGTTTTATCATTTTTTTTAAGGAAATAAAAATCTTAAAATAGGATAAAAATTGATAAAAGATATTATTAAATAATTTCAATTAGCAAAAAAAGTAGCGAAGGAATAGTGATAAGAAAAATTGAGCACTGTCTGTTCATTTTGAATTGATAAATTAATGATGATAGAGTATTATTGATAAAATAACAGAGAAATGCAATTGACTGATAATAACAAAGAAATATAAGTGATAAAGTTTTTAACTATTTGAAAATTTATTTTTGCATATGAATTAATTTTTTTTACAATTTATAAAGTAAAAAAAATAAACAAATTTTTTCTTTTATTTGTAAATGATAAGCTAAATAAAATTAAAAACAGTACAAAATGGAAAATGAATTGAATATAATTCATTTAATAATTTACAGTTAAGCAGTTGCAGTGATAAACGTCGAATACGTGTCCTTTTACGTAAGATTGTAATTCTTTCATGAATAAAATCAATTATTGATTTCTCATTTTTTTGATTTCAAATTTAATTCTCCATCAATTTTTGAATAAATTTAAATTCTATAATTCTTAACTANCATAACGAATCGTTGATAAAATTAAATTTTATCACAATTTATCACTAGCTATTTTAATTTTGGTTCATTTTGAAATGTTTACTTACTACATTTTACGTACAATTATTGTTTACACTTTTATCAACGCTAAATTTTTATTAACATCCAATAATTATTTTCGATGGAAAACAATGATAAATTAATTAAATAATTAACAATCATTATGAATTAAACTATAAAACTTACAATATTTTTCAGTCTATTTTATTGCTATTTATTTGAAAATAATTTGCAAGGAATTATTTGAAAAAAAGGAGAGTAAACTGAAATTTATTTACTAAAAATTTGAAAAAAAAAAGCAATTCAAATTCGATAGATTAGTATTATTTTAAAAAAAAAGAAAAAATAAAAAAAGTAAAATAACAAAAAAAAAAACAATAAAAAAGTAATCTAACAACAAATATTAAGTTTCAATTTTCATATAACCTTTTTTTTCTTCTTTTCCTTCACGAAAGGAAAGAAAAAATAAATTAACGAGTTTTTTCTTGTCGTTTATTTCACTACGAAAAGAAAAACGAGTTTTTTTTTTTGAAATTGAAGAGAGGAAGAGAGATAATATTAGTAAGTAAACTTTTACTTTCTCTCATTGTAATCTTTTTGATTACTTAATTAGTGATTATTTTGAATTAATTAATTATTTAGCAATTATAATAGCTTTAAAAATATTACTGATAATGGAGGAGATAAAATTTAATCACTGAAATACATCTAAAAAGAGAATATGAAGTAAATTTGTCTTTTTTTTTCTTCGTTTTTGCAAAAGCATAAATTCAAAATTGATTGTTGATGGTAAATTTAATTAGTATTTTAGTTTTTAGAGAAATAGCAATTAATTGAAATGATTACATTTTTTTTTTAAATGTTAAAATTAAATATTATGAGAAGATAGGAAATAAAATATATTGTAATATAAATTAACAAAAGTAAATATGAAAGATTGATAGTTTAATCAATTTTACTAAAAATTTTATTAAAAAAAAAAGAGTTGTGCGTGGATTAAAAAATGTGAAATTAAATTCGATAACTTAAATATATGAATTAAATGGAAAACAACATTGATAATGTGATCATTTTCTAAATAATAAACAGTTTTATCATTTTTTTTAAGGAAATAAAAATCTTAAAATAGGATAAAAATTGATAAAAGATATTATTAAATAATTTCAATTAGCAAAAAAAGTAGCGAAGGAATAGTGATAAGAAAAATTGAGCACTGTCTGTTCATTTTGAATTGATAAATTAATGATGATAGAGTATTATTGATAAAATAACAGAGAAATGCAATTGACTGATAATAACAAAGAAATATAAGTGATAAAGTTTTTAACTATTTGAAAATTTATTTTTGCATATGAATTAATTTTTTTTACAATTTATAAAGTAAAAAAAATAAACAAATTTTTTCTTTTATTTGTAAATGATAAGCTAAATAAAATTAAAAACAGTACAAAATGGAAAATGAATTGAATATAATTCATTTAATAATTTACAGTTAAGCAGTTGCAGTGATAAACGTCGAATACGTGTCCTTTTACGTAAGATTGTAATTCTTTCATGAATAAAATCAATTATTGATTTCTCATTTTTTTGATTTCAAATTTAATTCTCCATCAATTTTTGAATAAATTTAAATTCTATAATTCTTAACTACTTTAGCAAAGGATAGATAATTAGATTTTCTTTTCTTTTTTATAAATATTTTATTTAGTAACTTTCTTGTTTACGTCTGCAAGTTGTAGTGATAAACGTCAAATACGTGTTCTTTTAATTTTATTAATTTTATTAAAAATTATTAGTGTAATAATTATTATTTGATGGCAACAAATGCTTCGTTTTTTTCTTTTGAGCGCCTTACAAATTATATATTTAAAAAAACAATCAATTTTATGAATGAAATAAAAATTAAATTCTATTAATGCCTATTTTAATCCAACATTGTTGGTCGGTTGCTTTATTTATTTATTTTCAGATTTTTTTTATTTGTTTATTTATTTATTTTCAGATTTATTTATTTTCAAAAAGTGCAATGATCTCAACAAATAGTATTAAGTCGACGAAATCTCAACGTTTTTCACGTTTCAATGCTACGCTTTGCATTCTTTTCACCGTTGGACTTTTTTGGTAAAATTCATTTCTTTCTTTTTTTTTAATTTTTTTTCAGAAAATTTTTTTTTCCAAAAGAAAAAGTACTACAAACACGTATACGCTATATGCCTATAAACAAATTGATGTATGTCAGGAAAAAATAAATAAATTAAGGTGAACAAGAATGAGATATAAGCGTAATGACATACGTAAGTGGATAAAATTAGACGTATTAGTTAGTAAATTAGTTAATTAATGGATTAGTTCAGTTTAGTTAATTAGTTAGTTGATTAATTAGTTAATTTTTGTTAGGAAGTTAATAAAATAAAAAAAAAGAGAAATAAAAGTGAAGTAAATTGGATTGTTTAAATGAGAAATAAATGTAAACATATTTTAGTTTAGTATACTTAATGTACAAAGTTAGAGTTAGTTAATTAGTTAATTAGCTAATTTTTTGTTAAAAAGTTAATGACATGAAAAAAATTTTCAATTCAATGAATAAATTAAATATTTTTATTTTTGCTTTAAAAAAATAAAGTATAATATTAAGTTTTATGAGTAATTTGATGTACACGTATGATGAAGCAACCGGTAGTTTGATGGCTTTAACGACGTATATTTTCACGTATAATTGGTTTATGTTACACGGTAATGCGTTAACACGAGCACGTCGAGCATTTCTTAATGTTGCAAATGTCTTGGATACATATCAGTATGTTATCATTTTATCATCAAAGTTGATTTCTTTATTTTATTTTTTTAATTTTTTAAAAATTTCATTTTTCTGCAGTTAATCAATCTACAGTTGATTGCTTACAATTTATTTCACATTAATTAATTAACCTTTAAATAATTCAAAAAGTTTTATTCCTTTAAAATGAAAAAAAAAAAAAATTCATCATCAGAGTTTATAATCGGAAATATGGTCAATTCTATCAGTCAGATCCGGATACACCGGGTGATGCAGCAGAAACATTCAAAAAAGCTGTAACATTATCACTTGGTGATATTTTTAAAGAAACAACTACTAGTACTAATGATGATCGAATAAAATTTGAAGAGGTAAGTGCTGAAAAAAAAATAAAATAAAATAAAAATATAAAATAATATATTTTTTTAATTGCTATATTTAAAAATAATAATCCATTAATTAACATAGTAATATAATTGGAATAGATTTTGTTATCATACTTATCATTTAATTCATTATTAATTAATTTTCACTGTTAGTAAAGTTATTAAAGTATGAAATTATGCTCTAATATTATTTCAATAATTAGCATTAGTCTAGATTAATCTTGAAATAATTTTTGAAATTATTTAATTAATAAGATTTTTATTTATTTATTTATTTACTTCAAATATCATTGATTAATTTGTATTTAAGTTATTTTCATTGATTAATGAAATCAAAAGAAGAGAAAAATTAATGAAACGAGTTAAAAAATTAGAAACAAAAAGTTTATTACCTGTAATTAAGAAATATGCAAAAGAAAAAAATTTCATTTATACTTAACTTTTTTCTTTTTTACGCAAATATTTCTAAAAAAAAAAAAAAGACAGTAATTAGAGAAAATTCTATAATATTATAAATAAATAATATATTGTAGAATTTCCTCTAGTATTAAATTATTTTTGTAAACATATGAAAAGTAATTATTTTAAAATTTTATCTTAAATTAAAGGCAGTGCAAAAGCATTACACTGACGTGTACAGAGCAGTACAACGAGCGGAACGTGAAATGATGACAAAAGCACCAATTGCAGATGAAATTGATACTCGTTAAGTTATATTTTGATAAAAATTATGATAAAGAATGATAGCGTATTATTTTTTTCTTTTAAAAATTAGAATTTGTTAAATTATCAAAACTTTTTTTTTTTGTGTACATATTTAAGTAGAACTAAAATGAAAGTTTATCTCTTTTTAATAAAATATAATTAAGTCTGAAATATGTATACCAATATTTATTAATATATTATTTAAATTTAGTAAGAATAACATTTAAGAATTAAAAAATATCAAACAATATTAGATGTTAAATAAAAATGTAAAATTTTTAATGTTATCAAATATTTCATTTTCAGAACAACGGAATAATAATAATTTACAAGAAGTGAAAATGATACCATTATTACCGCCATCTAATTTAAAAACAAATGAAAATACAAATAAGTCAAATGCAACAAAATGATTGATAAATTGTTAACGTTTAAATTAACTTTCTCTTATTTTTATAATTTGAAAATTTTGAATTTAATTTCAATTTATTTCTATTTTTAGTTAATATAATAAATTAAGATTAGAAATGAAAAGAATACAAAATGTTAAATATTTTATATTATCAAACATATATATGTAACGATTACGTTGTTGTTATTTTCAAATACTGTCATATACGTGTCAAAAGTAATAATTGAATCGTATACGTATCCAAAGTAAGAATGAATCGTATACGTGTTGGAAGCAATAGCTGAATCGTACACGTGTCCAAAACAAAAACTGAATCGTATACGTGTTGGAAGCAATAGCTGAATCGTATACGTGCCCAAAGTAAGAATTGAATCGTATACGTGTTGGAAGCAATAGCTGAATCGTACACGTGTCCAAAATAAAAACTGAGTTGTATACGTGTTGGAAGCAATAGCTGAATCATACACGTGTCCAAAATAAAAACTGAATTGTATACGTGTTGGAAGCAATAGCTGAATCGTATACGTGTCCAAAGTAACAACTGAATCGTATACGTGTTGGAAGCAATAGCTGAATCGTACACGTGTCCAAAATAAAAACTGAGTTGTATACGTGTTGGAAGCAATAGCTGAATCGTATACGTGTCCAAAGTAACAACTGAATCGTATACGTGTTGGAAGCAATAGCTGAATTATTTTCAAATACTATCATATACGTGTCCGACGTAATAATTAAATCGTATACGTATTGGAAGCAATAACTAAATTGTTTACGCATTGGAAGTAATAACTAAAAAATAATACGTTTCAGAAATAATAATTAACAAATCAATTATAAACATTTTAAATTTTTACTATTAATGAATAATGTTAATATTAAATTAGCAATTTAAACATTATCTTTTTTTCTCTAATTACCTTTTTTGCAAAGTAAATTATAACAGGTCACGTTTACTATACAAACAATTACATCGCTTTTCACCGGTATATAATGCAGTTTGAGATGAATCACTATGAGCTGAACGTATACCTTCCGTGATCGTACTTAATGCCGTGCTATTATTACATACCTGTTTTTGTTGTAAATTTGTTTTATACCTGCAAAAAAAAAAAGTTATATTTGTAAGTTATAAATAGTAAAATTATTATCATACATAATTGCGTTTTAAAATTTATTTTTTTTTTCTTTTTGCGAACTTTACAATAAAATCAATAATATTTTTTTTTTGCACATTTAATAATTATTTACTACGTATGAAACGTTTGGTGAGACGTAAATTTCTCTTTTAACATATGATTAAAAATGATTAAAAAATGCTTAATTAATTTATTCTTTATTTTTCTTTATATCTACTAATATGATTAAAAAATGCTTAATTAATTTATTTTTCTTTATATCTACTAATATGATTAAAAAGTGCTTAATTAATTTATTCTCTATTGTTTTTTTAATATTTACTAATATGATTAAAGAATGCTTAATTAATTTATTCCTTATTGTTTTTTTTAATATTTACTAATATGTTTAAAAAAAATGCTTAATTAATTTATTCTTTATTTTTTATATTTACTAATACTTAAATTTCAAAATTACCATTTAAATTTCACTATTCCAATAGTGCGATGAGAATAAAATAAATTAAAAATATAATAAAATATATTTTACTTATTCATAGCTAAATAACGTGAACGATGAGAATTGAAAATGCGATTTCGCTCCTCCAAATATAATAGTTTCAATTGATCTGAAAGATGATCTTAAAACGAAAAAATCTGCTATTAGCATAATAATTGTTTTTATTGATTGATTTTTATTGATTTTTATTGATTGATCAATTGTATGTTCACTGAGTGCAAAATTAGATATGTGTTGATCATTTGAAACAATGAAATATTTCATTTCTACTACCATTCAAATCAAATAACTGTTGCATAAGCAAGAAAGCATTTAATGTTGTTATCAGAATGATAAGATAAAAGATATAAGAAAATTAAAAATATATTTAGCTAATAAAATCTTTGATCAAAAAAAAATCATTGAAATTTAATATTGTAAAATTTTTAGAAAGAAAACAACTAATACTAAAGCTAAAAAAAGTGAAATGCAAATGAGATAAATATATGACAAAATATACCATTAAAAAAACTATTTAAAAAAAAATTAAAATTACTTTTTTTTCAATAATTATTTTCTCAAAATACTAAATTTAGTTAAATAACAAATATTATTTACTTATTAATTAAATCCATTTTTTTTGTTGTTGTTGTTGATTTTTTGTTGAAAAAAAAGATTAATTAAATAGCAGATATTATTATTATTTATCAATTAAATTTGTTCATTTCTTTTGTTGTTGTTGTTGTTGTTGCAAAAAAAAAGAATATATTTAAAAAGTAAACAAACCACAAAGAAATTTTTCCCATGCATGAAAAGTGTTAAATTTGAAATTTGTCGGATTGAGATTGTACATTTTACAAAAATTATTAATTAATGTTCGAACCAATATTTGCTCTTTTACTTTGCCATATTGCAATTGCATTTTTTTCAAATGTGTTAATTCATTAAAAATTGCTTCTTCGTGTGCATAGCATTGACCAATTCTTTTATCTGCAATTGTAATTTAATTTCAAACATTTTTTAGTGAAAAATTTTAATAAAAGCAAAAAAAAATTTTTTTTCTCATAATAATTAATAGATTAATAAATTATGAAATATTTAATGTTAACTTTAAGTCAAATTTAATTCCTTCTTTAAGTCAAATTTATAAAATTATCAATTTTATAAAACTATAAAATTATTCATTACTAATCCAGAACTAAAAAAAAAATTCAAATATGGGAGAAGAAATTTTATTACTTTTAATTAAATTTCTAGCAAAAAAAATAGAGATTAGTTGAATTTTTTCAGGAAT
>SSBO01000011.1:101355-157246 GCA_005281725.1 Wuchereria bancrofti
CACTTTTTTTCCTAATATCATTTTTTGATTATTCCAAAAAAATAAAAAAAAAATTTTGCAGAAATTATTCTTGAAAAAATATGATATAAATAAATTAATAATAAAATATATAAAAATAAAATACAATATATAGCACTTTTTAATTATTGAAATTTTTCATCTATCAACTGTTAACTTTAAATGTACAATATTAGCTCTAACTTTTTTTTTAAAATTAATTGTTTTTTTTAAGTTATTAAACAAAAAAAAAAAAGAAATGAAAAAAAATATTCAAATAAATACTTTTATTAGGTTTTTGTTGCATTGTAATTCCACTACAATCATTTCGATAAATGCCAACTTGTAATGAGCCAACTGATTTTGTTAATTTCTTTTCAAAATCATTTTTGCAAGAATTTTTTAACATTTTCTGCTGTGAATAATATTTATGATAATCGTTCATTGCAATAATTGATCCTTCTTAAATAAATTAAATAAAAATTTAAATAAAAAAAAATAAAAAAAAATTAAATAAAAATTAAATAAAAATTAAATTATTTCAACATTTATTATCACTTAACTTTTTTCCACTAAAAAATACTTCATTATTAAATTAATAGCACTTTTCATTATTGAAAATTTAATATTTTAGATACAACTAATAGCACTTTTAATTATTAAAGTTTTAATATTTTATATATTCAAATATATATATTATTTCATACCAAATTAGCACTTTTAATTATTGAAATTTTAATATTTTATATAAAACTGGGTAACATTTTTGATTAATAAAATTTCATTATATATATTTTAGATATTAAGATAAAACTAAGAGCACTTTTAACTATTGAAATTTCAATATTATATATATTCAAACATATATATTATTTCATATCAAATTAGTAGCACTTTTAATTATTTACTTTGAAATTTCAATATTTTATATAAAACTGATAGCACTTTTTAATTATTTAAATTTTTCATCTATCACCTGTTAACTTTAAATATATAATATTAACTCTAATATATACAGGTAAAGTTATCATGATAATTTTTTCGCAATAATATCATAATTTAATACTATAACTTTTATCAAATTGTAGTGAGAATAGTAAATGGTTCTCATTTATAGCAAAAAATAAATTAATTGCTAAAGTTTAAATTTTCGTTTCTTTTATTTTTATTTATTTATTTTTTTCTGAATAATTAAATTTTAATAATGAAATTTACATATAGTAAAATCATACTTTAGAATATATTATCATTTTTATCATGCAATTAAGCATTAAATTTATTTACAAGATTTATTAAAATTAATTATAAATTAATTATCTATGATTAACCTCATTTAGTTAATTTTTTTCAGAAAAAAAAATTAAAAAATTTATTGATAGCTTAAAATTACACGTAGAAATCAATTGTTTACCCGAATGTGAAATATCACTTAATCCATAAATACTGCTACTTCCTCCATTATCAATAATATATTTTCCATTATCATCGTTATCATCGTTATCATCATCAACATTATTGCTCAAAATTTCATCAATTCTTGTCACTGCTACAAATTTTTTCTTCAACTTTTCTCTATTTTCATTTTTGTCATATAATCGTCCATTTTCCTTCAATTGTTTCAATTGCAATTCATATTCGTTTCTTGATTTATTTAAATTATTTCTGAAAAAAAAAAAAAAATTACACGTCGTTTTTTTTAATTTAAAAATGTCCAAAAAATGTAGCAAAAAAAATTTTAAATTCATTTAAAAAAGAACTATTATTTCTTTAATGAATTATTTTTCCTTTATTAAAATTATCTTTTCCTTATTAAATTGCCTAATTCATATTTAGCTATTTTAGAATCAAAGCTGTTGAAAGTTTAAATTAATACATTTATCAAATAGCAATTAATAATGTTAACTGATACATTTACAGTTAATGTCAAATTTTATGTTTTCATTTTGAATTTCTTAGAATTTCAAATTTTACATTTTAATTAGCAAAGTTTGTTTTTTCCTTTCATGATAACATTTTCTTTTAATAGCTTTGTTCAAAAAATTTTTTCCTAAAATTTCAATGCAAATTTACAATGAATATTAAATTGAAAAGCATATGATTTCCCTAATGGAAAAGCTAATGAAGTGATAATTAATTATAATAAATTGGCCAATTGATTAATAATTATTTATTTAGAAACTAATCAAACGTACTTTGATGATTTTATTTGTTTTTTATTTTCATATTCATTGTTTATTTCATCCTCTTCTGATGTCGAATAATTGTTGTATGACCAATCAACATTGTTAATTTCGCCAATTTTCTCATTTTTATCCTAAATATTTTTCAAATTTTCTAAATTTTTTTTTTTTTCATTTTTCTTTTTTGTTTAAAAACTATTAATTTATTGAATTTTATGAAATTTTGTTATCAATAAAATAAACATTATATTTTAATTAATCTGTTTAATTTTTTGGACTTTTTTTCGAATAATTTATTAAATAATAAGAAATGTTTAAATTGTTAACCTACTTCGAATTGTTTTTTAGGTAAATATTTCTCAAGGTCTGCAGTACTTGTTGCTTTAGGTATAAGTAATTGGATAGGTGAAGTAGATTGACAAATTTTTCTCACATTATTACTACCATCATGCGATTCAGGCCTCTAAAAATAGAAATAATTATTAAAAATCGTTTCGTTTTTCTTTTTCTAATTTTTATAATTATTATATTTTACAATTTTTTTTAAAATTAAACATAATTTTTCTTTTTTCTTTGTTTTTTGGTTATTTAAAATAACAATATAAATAAAAATAATTATTAAATTTCTATAATTATCTTTTTTCTAATTTTTATAATTATTATATTTTACAATTTTTTTTAAAATTAAACATAATTTTTCTTTTTTTTTTTTGTTTTTTGGTTATTTAAAATAACAATATAAATAAAAATAACTATTAAATTTCTATAATTACCTTTTTTCTAATTTTTATAATTATTATATTTTACAATTTTTTTAAAAATTGAACATAAGTTTTCTTCTTTTTTGTTTTTTGGTTATTTAAAATAACAATAGAAATAAAAATAATCATTAAATTTCTATAATTATCTTTTTTCTAATTTTTTATAATTATTATATTTTACATTTTTTTTCTAAAATTAAACATATTTTTTCTTTTTTTTTGTTTTTGGTTATTTAAAATAACAATAGAAATAAAAATAATCATTAAATTTCTATAACTATCTTTTTTTCTAATTTCTATAATTATTATATTTTACAATTTTTTTAAAATCAAACATAATTTTTTTCTTTTCGTTCTTTGGTTATTTAAAATAACAATATAAATAAAAATAATTATTAAATTTCTATAATTATCTTTTTTTTCTAATTTCTACAATTATTATATTTTACAATTTTTTTTAAAATTAAACATAAGTTTTCTTTTTTTTTTGTTTTTTGGTTATTTAAAATAACAATATAAATAAAAATAATTATTAAATTTCTATAATTATCTTTTTTTTCTAATTTCTATAATTATTATATTTTACAATTTTTTTTAAAATTAAACATAATTTTTCTTTTTTTTTGTTTTTTGGTTATTTAAAATAACAATAGAAATAAAAATAATCATTAAATTTCTATAACTATCTTTTTTTCTAATTTTTATAATTATTATATTTTACAATTTTTTAAAATTAAACGTATTTTTTTTTCGTTTTTGTTAAAGTAACAATAGAATGGATTATATTTTAAAAAAAAAAAAAAGTATTTTGAAAAATTTCATTAAACAATAAATGTGTAAAATAAAATTATGATTTCTTGGTCTCAATCATTTGTGAATTTAAATGATTAAATTACTTTTGCTACTCATGCATTCTGCTTTAGAATGAATGATGCATGCAAACTGCAAACCGATGTATTAGTAGCTGCAATTCGATAAATTTGCATTGCTGTTTGCGTTTCTTCACTTACACTTTCCATTTTAATATTATTTTCGATATTTGATATTGCTAATTTTCCTGATTCATTGGCTATTTGAGTGATATTTGATGAGAGAGCACTTTTCGGCTTACCATTTTGTACTAAAAATAATATTTTACTAAAAATAAAATTAAAACTACCATTGATTTTTGATTATTCAAATGTAAGTAACATTTAACTATTTATCATTGATTTGATAATATTGAAATGGCAATAATTTTAATCCACACAATTAGCATTTATGTTCTTCTAACCTTTAACTTATAACCAATGTATTTCAATTTAATTAAGAATTAAGAATTAAATTATTTAATTTAAATTAATAAATGAAAAAAAAATTGAATGATTATACAATCATAATTTACCTGCAATAATTCGATGCTTTAAAGATGATTTTGTTTGCTTTTTTATTTCTTCCGATAATTCCTCAGCTAATTTAGCATCTTGTCGTAAATGTAAATATTCCACAATCATTTCATGATTTTTTTGCATTGCTAAATCAAGTGGTGTCAAAAGTGTATCCTGAAAAATTATCTAAAATAATTCAAAATAATTCAAATTCAAATAATTCAAAATAAATTCTAAAATAATTCAAATTCAAATAATTTTTAATAATTAATAATTTATTAACTTATTTTTACCCTATATAGCATTAGTGGATTAATGATAGCATTTCGGGTACATAATAGAATCACCATTTCCATATTTCCGGATGCAGCAGCTAAATGTAATCCGGTACGACCTTCATAATTTGATACATTTATCGATGATGGATGTAAAGCAAGCAAATATTCTACACAATCTAAAAAAAAAAAAATTAGAAAATTGCTAAAGGAAATAAATATTTTTTTTGAAATGATAAATTCAACAAATAGTTTTCATCATACTGAAGCTCTTATCAGTGTCAACAAAGATAATAAAAGCAGTGTCGCATGATGGTGACAACATGGATCACAGTATTAAAGCTTATTTCATGATTGTGACAACATAAATGATAGAATAAAATATGGATTAGAAATTTTTTTTTTTTTTGATATATGCATTAATAAATCATTCCAAATAATTTAATCGAGCATTTATGTTGTTTAAATTTTCAAAAATAAAAATCAAAACTTTTTGTAAATAAAAATTATTGCACTTTTTTACCTTTAGCATGAGCTTGAATTGCTTCATGTATTGGTAAATCACCTCGTTGATTTTGAATTTCACAACTTCCACCAAATTGTTTTAGTAATTTAAGCATTCGTAATTGACCTTTTGCTGCAGCACAATGAATTGGACATCGAAGATAACGATCCTAAACAAAAAAAAAAATGTGAATTTTAAAATTTTTTAAAATTTAAGTCAACATTTGCTTATTTGATTAATTTATTAGTTCCTTCTATCCCTCTCTATCTCTCTTTTTACCTGGATGATTTAATTCAAAATCTATCCGATAAGTCATGTGACTCTATTGACAAAGGAAGTATAATCAATCAATCAATCAACCAATCAATTAATCAATCAATTAGTAAACAAATAAACAAAGTCAATAAATAAAATAAACAAATAAATTAGTCAATCAATCAATTAATTAGTCAGTCAGTGAATTAATCAATCAATAAACAAATAAATAAACAAACAAGTAAACAAATAAATTAATCAGCCAGTCAAATCAACCAATTAATAAACAAGTAGATAAAATCAATAAATAAAATAAACAAATAAATCAGTCAATCAACCAGCTAATTAGCCAATCAATCAATAAGCAAATAGACAAATAAATAAACAGGTAAATAAATAAATTAATCAATCAATCAGTCAATCAATTAATCAACCAATCAATCAATTAATAAATCAATTAATCAATTAATTAGTCAATTAATTAGTCGATCAATGAATCAAATCAATATTAGACATATCATTTATACCTGATGATTTACTTCAGCTCCATTAAGTAAGAGTAATCGAGCACATTCATAATGTCCTAATGTTGCAGCATAGAATAATGCCGTATCACCATTCCGGTCAACCGAATTAACAATAAACGGATCCAGATTATTGATCAAATATTCAATAATATGTACATGTCCATGGCTTGCAGCACAATGTATTGCACTTAATTGATCCCTATCAGTAGCATATATATCACCACCAATTTCTGATAAAATAATTACTATTTCCAAATTTCCTGGAACGAAAAAATTATATATTAAATTACATAAAATTATATATTTAATTAATTATATATTAAATTATATAAAATTATATATTAAATTATATAAAAAATTAGATATTAAATTATATTTTATATATTTTTAAAAAATTATTACTTTTTTTTGCAAGCATTATTTTTAATTAATTATACTTACATTTCTTTTCTTTCTTTTTTTCTAATAATTATCTGATAAGAAAGTAGAAGAAAAAAAGAAAAATCAGTCTTTCTTTTTTTTTTTGTTTTTTGTTCTTTTTTAAATTTAAACTTTTCTATACAATTTTTTTTTTTTTTTGGAAAAATTAATAGAAATTAAAATTAAAAAAAAAAAAATTTACCACAACTTGCAGCCCATAATATTGGCGTCCTACCATCGATATCTCGAGCATTGACATTAGCGCCATATTTTAATAATATATGTAATATTGCTTCACAACGTTCCAATGTAATATCATCAATAGTAGCTACTGCTGCATAATGTACTGCTTGTGCACCCTAAAATAATTTTAATTTATTTAAAAAAAATTTTTAATTTTATCATTTTATCAATTTATTAGGTTTATTTTACAAATTTTACTATTTTAATTTATTAAATTTGTCTTATAAATTTTACTATTTTAATTTATTAAATTTACTTTATAAATTTTACTATTTTAATTTATTAAATTTTAATTCATTAAAAAATTTTTCTTCTTACTACATGTTTTCTTTAAATCTTTACTATATTTTTGTTTTAAAAAGAAACAAATTTTGCTTAACAAATTAGACAAATTATCTAAGCTTTAATGAAATATTTTTAATTTAACATTTAAATCTATTCATTTAGCTGTTAATTTTTATTATTATTAACTCAATTATTTTTTATTGGTAAAGAAATTGAAAGAAAAAACGAGCAATTAAATAATGATGAAATAAAATTGAATTTATTTATTCAAAAGTATTAAATTAAGCAAATGCAATAAAACAGGATGGATGTGAAAATTTATCAATTAATGTCACATTATTTAATCTGTTGGTAATTAAATAATCAATTAAAACTGATCAATTAAAAATTAAATTAGAAAAAATGTAGCAAATAAATGAAATGAAATTTTTTTTTTCAAGTTAAATTAGCTAAATTAATAAAAATTGGTGGTTGAAAAAAAAATGAGAAGAAAATTTTACGAAGAAATTTATCACATGCCTGATTGTCGACACAATCAACTCTAGCACCATTTTCCAACAATGTCATCAGTGCTTCCAACTAAAATTTCAATCGTTTTTATTTTATCATTAATTAATTAATATCATTAGTTAATTAATGAAATTTGTTGCATTAATAGGAGCATCAATATTAATGATAAAATCAATAAAGCATATTTCAAAAAAAAAAATTGATTTTATTGATTTTATGCTAAATCAAACTTTATTCTCAATAGCTTGATAAATCTTTATCAATAGCATTTTACAATAATAATAACTGATATTTCTTAAAGCGTTGATAAATGTTATCTCAGTGATTAATTGACTTGTAGAAAATAATTTAAATGTAAAAATTTTGCATTATTGTTTTTATTTCAAATTAAAAATTATTAATTAATTTTAATGCAATAAGTCTACCTGTCCACATGCAACAGCCCAATGTACAGCAGAATGTTTTTCCTTATCGATATGATTAATTTGAATATTATTTTCTATCATTAATTTGATTGCTGGTACATTTCCGCTCATCGATGCGATCAATAATGGCGTATAACTGTTAAATATATAATTGATAAAATATGATAAAGCTATGATGTTTTTATGATAAAATTAAAAAATTATTTTTTCATCCAATGATAAAACTATATCAGAAAATTTAAATGAAGTAGAATAAGTGTTAAAATTTGAAATAAATATTGTGAGAAATTCAAACGATTGGAAAAAATTTGATTAATTACTAAATTATGAGAAATTCAAACGATTAGAAAAAATTGACTAATTACTAAAAAATTAAAAATTGACTAATTACTAAATTAATACAATTTGTAAGAAATATTATGAAAATAATTAATTTGTAGGATTGATTGAATTTTTGTTACTAATTAATTAGTAATTAGTAACAAATTTAAAAATTTCATTTAAAATACCCATTTTGATCCTGGCAATGAATTAATGAATGATCCATTTCGAGAATTCGTTTGAATGTTTCCGCATCAGCTGTTTCAGCTGCATAATGTAATGCTATACGATCTTCGCTATCTCGAGAAAAAATTTCACTCTAAAATAAAATAAAGTTTTTTTGTAATTAATTAAACAGAAAAAAATTAAATAAAAAAATTTCATCCTTGATTTAAAAACAAAAAAAGAGAATAAATATCCATTTCTCTTACATAATAATTGCATACTTTTAAGTATTTAATTAAGAACTCAAAACAAAAAACACTTTAATCCAAGAAGTTAAAATGAAATCAAATTAAACAAAAAAAAAAAAAATTAAATTAAATTAGACAAAAGAAGAGAGAAAATAGTTCAAATGTAAGAATAAACATTAGAAAACTTTTCTTTTTCAATTTATTCCATTTCATTTTAATAGCAAATAAATCAATGAAATTATTAAGAAATGAATGCTAATTGTTTTTGTATTTAAATTTACACCCAAACTTCAATTTTGTTAATTATTTGACAGTCATTCAATTTCTTATTAATTATTGCTAAAATTTAAAATTAAATTAACTTACAGGAAATGAATCGAGAATTCTAGCTGTACCAATCATATCGGACTCGTTTAATGCACGTTTAAGAGACATCTTTAGTAATAAATTTAAAAATACTGTTATTTTTTCATTAAACTTCTTTTTTTTATATTTCTAAAATTTTGATAAATTTAGAAATAAACAATAAAAATATTATCTAAAATTTTACACAGAGCAATATCAAATTTGAGAAATAAAATTATAATTGCTTTAGCTGAGAAATTACTAATACTTAAATATACATTTGAAATTATTTTTTAGCTATTTATAGATATAACTGATTAAAAAAGAAAATTAAACAATAACTATGTAATTGCAAATAAAATGAAAATAATAAACGATTTAAAAAAAATTAAAAATTCAATGTTTAAAAATTTAACTAATTGCAATTAAGTTTGTTATTTAAAGATTGATTAATTATCAAAAATAGAAATGTTTTGGAACAGTAAAACTTGTTGCGCACATATAAAATTTTGTTTTTGTTTTTTGTTTTTTTTGCTTTTTTTGACATTTAATAATTAAAATATTATTTTAAGGGAAGAGCAAAAATCGATTGATAAAATTTAATGTTTTCAAATTGAAATTTGAAAATTTTCAGCAATAATTGTTAAATTATTTCCATTTTTCATGTTATTATTTATAAAGTTAAAAAAGAAATTTTTATGGTTAATACAGCATATTTTTTTTTTGAAAATTCAAAAATTTTCAATTTACTCTTTCAAAGTTATTCTCTAATAATAACAAAATTTCTACTAAATTAAATCACTTTTAGAAATATAAGAAATGTATTCAATCAATAATAGGAATGTAATTAAGAAAGATATTAAATCATTTTCAAAAAAAAAAAATTTAGATATATTTCATAAGCTAAATTATTAATTACAATTTTTTCCTTTTGAAAGGCTTAAAAACTTTTATTTTACTCTTACAAAGTTATTTCTTAATAATAACAAAATTTCTACTAAATTAAATCACTTAAAAAAATTTAGAAATATATTAAATCATATATTAAATATTAAAATGATATTAAATCATTTTTAAAACAAAAGAGTTTAATTAAAAAAGAGAAAACTAAATTAGTAATTATGTTTTTTAATTTTTTTTTTTGAAATATTTAATGATGAAATAAATGATAAAAATTTGAATTAGCAAAATGCACGCAACTGTCACATATGCGTTGCATTACGTTGCATTTGCATTTGCGTTGCTATGGAGCTTTTTCAATGATTATCGATGATATGCCAATATTATTATTATTATAAAAGATATTTGAGAAAATTTGAACCATTTTTGCGAAATAATTTTCAGCCACGTGATACGTGACATGTGACAAGTGGTTATTGACTTTCGACTAAATGCTTTTCAGCAAATTACTTTTTTTTTGTTTTTGCTGTTAACGTAAAAGCATTAATTAATCAATGTGATTAATTTCTTTTATTAATTGCTTTTATTAATTGATTTTTTATTGATTAATTAATTAATTTCTCTTTTATTTTATATTTTTATCTTTGATCTTTCTTCTTAATGAAAACAAAATAAAATAAAAATATTTAAACATTGATATTTTTTCGAAAGGTTGAATGAAAAGAAGACATTAACAATAATTGTCAATTATTTTAAGCCTTTCTCTTAAATACCCATTTCGTTTTTTTTTTCTGATTAAATAAATAATTGCTCGTGAGAATTCCTAATGTGAAGTGAAATAGCAATTAAATAAAAGTTTTTACGTATGCTAATAGAATTTTAGGAAGTGCTTATCATTAAAAGATTTTTTCTTTTTTTTAATTTTGATAAATTTTTTAAATCAATTTTTTGCTCATAATATTTATTAACTATTTCAAAATAGTCAATATTGTTTTCTTATTACTTTTCGCTAAATTAATCATAAATTTTCACTTTTTCATTTAAATATTATATGGAAGATGAAATTTTATAAAAAAATTAAAAATTTTAGGCAGAAATGAATTCTATTTAATGCACAAAATAAAAGAATTCGACAAATTTTATAATGAAAATTGTTATAAAACTAAATCTTTTCGAATCTTTTAATTTACCATCAAAATAATTTTAATTTTGTAAAAACAAAAAACAAAAATTAGCCATTCTCTTTGTATTATTTATTTTTGATATTTTATTATTGTTTACAATAAAAAGAAAAAATAGTGGCATTAAAAAATTTATTTAAGAGTTTATTAATGGCGCTGTTTTCATCATTTCGATAGTTTCATCGTTATTTGCCGCCGAATCCGCAAAAAGTAGGCGCGGATTGTCATCGGTTTTTTCCGCCTATCAAATAAATTAGTATATTATTATATATCATTCAAAAGTATTTTAAAAAAAATCGCAAAAAAAGTTACCCAAATTTTGGGTAAAAGAATTAAACGCATTTAATAAACAAAACGATATTACAACAACAAATAAAACACTGAAATTATTTGTTTATTTTACTCTTAAGAAAACTTTTTGATTGATATTTTAGTTCGAATTTTTTTTTAAACCACTTAAATTAATTGTATCGTTTAATTATTAGTAATATTCAACATTTGTTTTTTTCACTTATTCATTACAATTATCTGTTTAATTATTTTATTACATATTAATTCAAATGTGATTACTATCGATTTTTTGACATGATAAATTATTGAAATTTTAAATTAAATTTTGATAATAATTTTTTCCTAAAGATTCTACAAAGTAACTAATTTAAAATTTTCAATATTCTTTTTTTAATTTTAAATTTGATTAAAAAAATATATACCGAAGTGGTTAAAAATAGAATATGATCGTATCTATTTAATTATTTTATTACATATTAATTCAAATATAATTACTATCGATTTTTTGATATGATAAATTATTGAAATTTTAAATTAAGTTTTGATAATAATTTTTTTCTAAAGATTCTACAAAGTAACTGATTTAAAATTTTCACTATTCTTTTTTTAATTTTAAATTTGATTAAAAAAAAATATATACCGAAGTGGTTAAAAATAGAATATGATCGATAGTTGCATTGCTATCATATCGATTAACATTGAAAATAACGGAACTTTTTGGTTCAACAAATGTAAATACCGGTTTTACTCTATACAATTTATTATCTGTACATTTAACCTAAAATTTAAAAAAAAAAAAAATTAAATTTTTAAATAATAAATAGTTTTAAAAACTAAAGCAACTTATATTTTGCTTAAATTTTTGCGCTTAATTTATAGTATTTTTACTTAATGCAATTTGAAATGCATGCATGCATGCATGCATTTCCATTATTATTCATCATTTCATGCATAAATTATTAGTTATATCTAATATTAGTTAAGTGCATTTAGCTTTATTGCTTTTTAATAACAAAAAAAAAAAAAAAAAAGAAATACGAAAAGTCTTAATAAATATTTTTGCTAAACCATTAATATTTATCCTTTAATGTTTGTTAATTTTAGTATTATTAATCATATTTCAATCAAATTTTATCTATTAAATATTTTTTTTCAAAAAAAAAGAGCTAAATTGAGTTAATATTCATTCAGCTAAATTTATCATAAGTAAGCATTTGCAGATGTAAACAATTTCATAAAATTGATTAATTAAAATATGCAAATAATCATTTTCTCTTCAACTGAACTGAACTGAATTACTAAATTTATATTAATGTGTAAATGTATTTAATATTTATTAAATATTATTGGGTAAAAGACAAATAAATTAAATGTTTTAATCGAACATACTGCAAATTTAAGCAATTTAATAAAATTAAGTATATTTTAAGAAAAGTTTAATTCAAGTAACAAGTTAAAAGTTCTTTTTGTTGGTTAATATAAGGTATATTATGATAAATAAAAGTATTTTCCGGAAAAATTCCGGAAAAATCCCGGATGGCTTGTATGTATATTATAGGTAATAAATGTTTTAAAGATGAAAAAATGATAAAATTTTTGTTATTATATTAATATGTATTTTTAAATATTATTATGAAATTTGTAAACATTTAAAAATTTTTCATTTCATATCTATTCGTTTTTTAATTATAACAATGTAAAATAATAATATTTTATTTCGATCATATTTTTATTACATTGAAATGAAATTGTTATTATTTTTAATTAATTACTGCAAAATAAAAATTTTTTACACTAGCTATAAATAAAAAATTGATTATTTAAACAAATTTTCCTCCTAATTTTTTTATAATATAACAAAATTTGAAATTCATTTTTTAGCTGTAAAATATTTTTCTTTTTCAAAATGAAATTTATATTAAATTAAACATCCCTTTAACTATAAAATATTTTCCTTCTTTCATAAAAGAAATAAAAAATAAAATTTATAATGAAACAAAAAAAAAAAGGAACCAATAATATTTGTTGTAAACAAAATTAAAAAAAATTTTTTTTGAGTTATTAACTTGTGATTAAAATATAAAAGTATTTATATTAATGCCATCAATTTTTAATAAATTTTACTAAAATAATAAAATTATAAATAATATATATAAAATAAAAAATAAAGAAATTAAAAAATTAATTAGCAAACTTTTATTGCAAATCGATTTTCAGTTGGATTTTGTAATTTTACTTGTTGTACGGTATTTATTAATTTCCATTTAAGTTGACGTGGAAATATAATAATACCATCAATCATTAATGCGCTAATTTCTGTCGCATTCTTATTACTATCACAAATAATTGATTGTTTCATTTGTCCTAAAATTATTTTATACAAACGACAAAGTTTTTTTTTTCTTTTAAATTTTAATTTTTATAAATTTTTTTTAAATATCTAAATAAAAGAAAGAAAAAAGACGAATTAAACAAATAATGATACAATTTTTTTCTTTTTTAATTTGAAAAATTGATTAAGTGTGATGTGATCTTTGGTTGCATTTATTACATTAATATGGTTATTAAAATTTCAAAAAAATTTTTAATAGCTATAATAAAATGCTAATAAACTTTCTTCAAAATTCTGTTTATTTGCTAATAATCAAATCAAACATATTTATTTATCAGTTTATATTGCAGTTTGTTTTTTACAAAAAAAAAAAACGATAAATGAAATACCTTCAAGGTTGGAAAAAATTATTTCCTCACTTTTCGTCTTTTGTAAATCATTTTCCTAAATTAAAATTATCATAAAAGCCAGATTGAAGCAATTTTGTTTAGTTTTATTAATCAATTAAAAAGGATAATTTTAAATATTAAACTAATGAGATTGGCAGTTACCCAATTTTTGATCGCTGTTATTTATTAAAAAATGAAATTATTAGTTGTAGTAATTAATTCATTAATAATTATTGATAATAACAACTTAAATCTTAGTAAATTAGCAAATTTTATTCTTGATAAATTTCTTTAATTTAAAAATTATGTTTTATTGTTGTTTGTTATTTGTTTTGAAAATTTTCCTCCAATTAATTTAATACTAAAAAGGAAAATCAAAAAAAAAAAAACCGAAAGAATTAAAACTTTTAACAACAGATAATTTTTTTCTTTTCATTTATCAATGAAACATTGGGTGGAATAAATCGTTTTTGTTTTTAATTTCAAAAATTTATATTTAAACAATTACTTTCTTTTTCAAGCATTTACAATTTGACTTATTTGATGGAACTATTTGCTGCGACAATAATTTGGGAATATCTTTCATTTGCATATTTTGTTGCTTTAATTTATTTTGCTTCGTCTAAACTGTAAATTTTATGATTACAAAAAAATGAAATTATTGAAAAAAAAAATTATCGATTAAAATTGCTAAATTATTAGTAGAAATAATCATTGTGTACGCATTAATAAAACAATTTAAATGGACTAATTTTTTTTTAATATAATTAAAATTAAGTAAAAATATTTGAAACTAAATAGAAATATTTGAAAACGAATGGAAAAAGCAAATGATAAGATAATGAATGAATAAATGATAATATGAAAGTAATTTAATCAAACAATTTACTTAAATATTTATGGTAATAGGTATAATGTAAATAATAAATAAAAGTAGCTAATAATTAAATTAAATAGAATAATTTTAATTTCCACTATTAAATTGCTTTCTTTAAAAAAAAAAATTATATTTGAATTGTATTATTTTTATCATACATTTTTCCATGATTGTTTATTCGGTGATTTTTGATTCATTTCCGATAATTGAGTAATCGATCTTTTCTGTATTATATTAATTATTCCATTCTTTATGTTTGTTTTATTACCAATAATTTTAAATTTTGGTTTATTATTGCTAATACATTTTTCAGAATTACTATTTGATATGATAGAATTTGTAGATGTAATTGCTGATAAAGTTTTATCATTTTTAGATGGAATTGCATTATTCATTGATGTTATTTCAATTTTCTTTGTACCAATCTATAAATAATACACATTTAGCATTTATTTATTTATTTATTTATTTATCCATTTTATCAATTATTAGATTTAACATTTCAAATTCGTAATTTATTCCTACAATAACAAAAAATATACTATCAGCATTTATTACCATTTAAACTTGTCATTATCACTTGCTAAGACAACTTAGATTTATCATTCAAAAAAAAAAAAATGAATTTTGAAAAATATCGAAATTTTAACATTTATCATTACTTACTAGCTACTAGGGTGAAATTTCAATAATTGCTAAAACAGTTCATAAGTTAATTTCAAATTACATAAGTAAAAATGAATTTTGAAAAATACAGAAGTTTTAACATTTATTATTATTTATTAGCTACTAGGCTAAAATTTCAATAATTACTAAAAGAGTTCATAAGCAAATTTTAAATTACATAAATAATAATGGCATAACCAATGACAATTGCTCAAACATTTTAAAAAATTATAAAAAAAAAAAACAAACAAACAAACAATTGGCAAAATTTTTAACTGTCTGTTGCATGAACAAATAATTGAAATAGCAATTAAAGGTGGCGATACAATAACCAAAAATATACTATCAATATTCATTAGCATTGATAGTTAAATTAATTCAAATAATCTAGCATAGATTTTTAAACTGATCAAATAACATTCTTCAATTACTTTTATATAGTAAATACTTAATTTGCATTTTATAATAATATTCAATAAATTTTGGAAGAAAAAATCGAAATTTTAATATTCATGAGTGAAAATAATACATGTAAATTATGCAAAAATTCATAATTTATTGCATAAATTTAAAAACAAATTTAAAATTTTTACATGAAATATTGAAAAACTATTATGCAAAATTATTAAAGAATTGAAAAATGTCTTTAAAATAAATTATTAATTAGACTAAATTAGTAGCAGTGGCAATTATATCAGTGAAAATGTTAGTTTCATTCAAATGTATGAGAATGTCTTTGAAAGCTTCAAAATTTTATTGAAATATTTTAATCAGTTTTAATTTCATAAAATTGTTCGTTATATTACTTTTTGTTGTTACAACAATAAGAGTTACTTTTTTGTGATTTACATTTCTAAGCATTAATTAATTATAATATTAAATTATTTTATATCAATAAAGCTAATTGATTAAATTAAAGGGCTGAGATCCTGCAAGGTAATTTAATTACTCATCAAAATAAACATTAAATGGAATTTTTTTTTAGTTGGCCAAAAAATAACAGTACATTTTCAGCCTACTTAAATTGTAAAATTATTTAATTTCAAATTTAACTCAAAGATATTTAAGTTGCAGAATACTTAAATTGTAGAATTTATTTCGATTCGTATTTTTTGGGCGGTGAATGAAAAAGTATCTTTGATTTAAATTTGAAATGAAACAATTTTATTTCTCGAAAATTGAACGTCAAAAAAATCATTCAGATGTTTGGAAAAAAGAATTCGGCATTTCTTCAGATTTATTATTGAAAGTTAAATTATTGTATTGATTATATGCAATCAGATTAATTTAAGAATTATATATGATAGTAAAATTACTGAATGATAAGGTATCAACGCTTAAATGATTTGATTTCAAATTTAAAATGACAAATCCAAATGATAATCCAATAAACTATGCTTACTTCTAATGATTCTCTATCAACTCATTTACATTTTTTTGCTGATCTAATTTTAAAAAAAAAAAATTCAAAAATGAATAATAAATTGTTATTGTTTATTGTTTGAGATTTATTCTACTAATTTTATAAATTTTACATCATAAAATTTATTCTAAATTTTTGTTTTCGAACAATTTTAATTTGCTAGCAATTTGCTAGAAGATTTTTTTTAATAGTGATAATTAGCTGATTGTTTAATTTAAATTAGTAATCATTGTATTATAGAACAAATTTTATCATTTTCAGAGTTAAATTTAATTCCAATTATAAAAGAAGAAGAAAAGAAAAGTAACAGTGCATGATAACAAACTGAATAATTTAATTCTCCAAAAAATAGAATTTTAATTCATTATTCATTGAAATGATAAAATTTATTCAAAATATATGAAAAAGTTTAATGAATTCAATCAACAGTAAACACTGCTAAATTGCTTTATTTATTTGAAATGACAATTTTCTTTTTTTTTTCTTTTGATCAGTTTAAGCCAAACAAAGAAGAAGAAATAGGAAATGAATAATTTAAATTTTAAATAAGAAATGAATAATTTAAATTTTACGCTTTAATTCGTTTGATATTTCTGAAGAATAAATCCTTTATTGTATTAATGGAAAATTATCATGACAATTAATTTTAATTTTTTTTTTTTGCTACTATACAAATTACATCTCTCTAATGTATTTGTTTAATTTTTATTTAATATTTTTCTATTTTTATTCAAATAATATTTTAATAATACATATTTTAAATATATTATATATTTAAAGAATATCTGATAAAATTGATTTATTCATTTATTTTTCTTTCTCTTTTTTTTTTGATCAAAATTTAACATACATTTGATTAAATTGATCAAAAGATAAACAAATAATAATTATAAATATATTATCATTTCGATCAATATTTAGTGCGCAAATGATAAACATAAAATTTATTGGCAAATTTTAATGCAATGCAAATATCAATTTTAAATTATTTATCAATCAATCATTTATTCTTTTTTTATTAGTCATAGATTTTTTTTTTTTTTTTGGCTTTAGAAGCATTTTTTTCTTTGTTTACAAAATGAAAGAATTGTCAATGATTCAGAAGTGTTTAAGTAATTATTGATAAGAAGCCGCAAAGAACGATTGTTATCACTGTAGCTCTTAAGCATAAAATAGTTTCGATAACTTTTTTGATACGATAAAAAAGAAGTGATAAAATCGAAATTTAGTAAATGATTAGATAATTTTTTGATTCATTCCTACTATTTATTCCACAGGTTGTTTATTGTAATGAGCGCATTTTGAAATGGATCAAATTGCGCTTTTGTTTAGCAAAGAAATATTTGATGAATTTGGTTTGCAAATTATAGCATCAATGATTGTTTATTTGCTATTATATAATATGAATATGTTTAGATTTAAAAATTATTAAAAATTTTAAGTGCAATTTATTTATTTGTATTTATTTTTCACCTTCGTCATCATTTTTTTTTTTTGCTTTTGTTAATTTTTTTACTTTTTCAAAATGCGTACCATTTTTATTTTTAGAAACCATTTAAAAAAAAAAAAAAAGAAATAAAGTCTTTTCCGTCGTTACATGCATGACAAATAATACTTTCTAAAGAAGATTTGCAAATATAAAATATTTAAATTTAATGACTTTTTTTTTCCAAATATATTTGCAGCAATGATTCATTATATGTTGTTAGAATAAAGAATGAAGTTAATCAAAATTAAAATTATACATGTTTGACGTACAAAATATTTTTCTACAAAATTATTCAATGATATTAGATGAATGATAACAATTAAATAAATAATCAAAATAAATAAAAAAAGCAAATGCTACAATTTATCGATTTAATTTCCAAAAATTTTAACTTTCAAAAATTTTTTCAATACTGAAATTTTTAAATTGTTTATTTATTTTATCATAGAATAATTAATGTAATAAAAGAGAAAAAATTGAATTAATCAAATGTAAAATGATGTAATTGCAAAAATTTTTATTTTATTTTTACTTTTACTTTTGACTTCACATATAATTAGAAACGATAATGAATAAATTATAACAATTATTGTAATTATATCATTTATATTTGATTAATGATTACATACCACTTTAATTCTTTTTTTTGTGACATTATTACGAAGAAAGAAAAAATTTTAATATTTAAAACATAAAAAGCAAGAGATGAAATTTTATAAATTTTATTAAAGTTTTACAACAAGTTTATATATTTTTATTAGATTTTTTACACTTTATGTAATCTTATCAATAATTATCGGTAATTCTACGATAAATTTTTATATTAAATATATATAATTTAATTGAAATTATTAAAACTGAAAAAAAAAATCTTTTAGCTAATTTATCATTTTCATCTTAGCTGAATCATTCCGGAAATAAAAATTATTTAAAAAAAAAAAAGGGAATAAAAAAAAAATTTTAAATGATATCTATGTGTTAGGAAACTAACAAATTTTCTGAATACACAACAGATAAATTTTTCATCAAGAAAAGAAAAATTGATAAAATATACTCAATTGAATTTAATGCTTTCATTCATTGATAAGGGCAAAAATTTTTTGCCAATAAATTGAATCATAATATCAATAAAGCAAATAAAATTTATGAAAAATAAACTTTTTATACTATTGGCTTTTTTTTTTTTTTTTTTTTTAAGAGAAACATAATAAATTCCATGTAAATGTATCATTAATGATGATAATAATGATGGATATCAATGGTCTTTTTTTTTTTTTCATTTAAACATATCAGTGCTTTTTGCTGTGATAATGATTTTGCTTTGGTTTAAATTATCACAGATTTGCTGTTCATTTCATTCGTTCCTAAAATTTGTATAATATTATGTTATGTTTGCATAATATTAGCTTCACTGATAATTTTAGTAATCTTATTTTTTTTCAAGTTTTTTTTTTTTTTAAATTTCGAAAACTAATACATTTCCTAAATAAACTATATATTTCATAATAAACAGCTAGTAAATAATCCACTTATTATTTGTTTTATTTATTTTTTCTTAAATTTTATTATAATTATTAAAATTAATTGTTCGTCAAATTATTAATGTTTGTTTTTGTGGCAATAAAAATTTATAAAATTACTAATGAATAAGCTATATATTTCATAATAAACAGCTAGTAAAGAATCCACTTATTATAATTATTATTTGTTTTATTTATTTTTTCTTAAATTTTATAAATACTAAGACTAATTGTTTTTTAAATCATTAATGTTTATTTTTGTGGCAATAAAAATTTAAAGAATTTTATCATTTTAATCATTAATACTATGTTATTTTTAGCAATAATAAAGACTAATTCCAATTACAAATGAAGGAAATAAAATAACTTTGTGATAAAAATTACATCAGTGATAATAAATATTTTTTTTATTTAATTATTAAATTAGAAATACTGTTTCAATTTAAATATTTTATAGGAAGCAAATATCAGCGAAAAATGTTTTCACATATTGTTGTAACTATTTTCATCATTTTTATAACAGTTGCATTTGCTACTACAAATCAAGGTCATTCTTTGGATATTACTTTTTTTTCTTTTACAAATATTTCACCAATTTACAATATGCAAGCATTAATTCAATTTTAATCAGCAATCAGTGATTATGGTGAAATTTAATTTTAATTAGTAATCAATAAATATGATTTAGAAAATGATTGATTCCGAAATAATTAGACTTATTTGATAGCATTTGAAGATGTAACAAATATCTAACTTTATGAAATTAATAATTGAAAACTGCACTGAAATATAATTTTTATGATATAAAATTTTTTCGCAAAAATTAACAATAAGAAATTCGTAATGTATTATTGTTCAAATGATCAGAAAAACTGATCAGATTTCATTATTGATGATCAAAGTAATCATGAAAGTTCGTCCTGAAAGTTGACACTATGATAGATAGTTATTAAAAATTTTTGTTATGATATGTCTTTTATAACGTTTTCAGCATGTAAAAATTAGTATAGTCATTGAATCAATATAATTAATATAAAAGTTCATATAATTAACTAATTAATAAAATTAATGTGAAAATTCATGTAGTCATTGAATTAATATGATCAAAAAATGTTTGCATAAATTAGAATGATCTAATAGCTGAAGTTGTGCAACAATTATCAGAAACATTTGAATAAATCTATGAAATTTAAGAATATTTTTTTTTTTGTTATTTTTTTTTCAGTTTGTGAAGATTTGTACAATCAATGCGGAAGCATAATTTGCACTGATCCAATGGCAAAAGAAATTTGCGCTAAAACTTGTGGACTTTGTGAAATAACAACTTCTACGATTGTAACACCTGGTAAGCATACAGATAAGCTAATTAGTTTAATTAAATTTGAGTAATAGATATTTGCAAATATTTCTTCACTAATTCATAACATTTTCGAAGTTTGTGATGACGCATACAATCAATGTGACAGTACAATTTGCACTATTCCAATAGCTAATGAAATTTGCGCCAAAACGTGTGGGTTTTGCGGAGCAGCGTCTTCTACAACTGTAACACCTGGTAAGCTTGTATAAGAGCTATCAAGAAAAAAAAAAACTTAATTAAGCACAGAAGACAAATATTTAAACGAAAAATTTTTCCATCAATCCAAAATACTTAAATATTTTTCAGTTTGTGATGACTTATTCGATCAATGCGATCATGCAATTTGCACAGCTCCAATATCAAAAGAAATTTGCGCCAGAACATGCGGTTTTTGCGGAACAATGCCTCCTGCGACAGTAACACCTGGTAAGCTTATGCAAAAATTGTCATGAAAAATTTTCAGTTAAAATTTGAAAGACAGATGTTTACAACAATTTCTCCATTCATCGTAATAACATTTTCAGTTTGTGAAGATTTGTATAATGAATGTGAAAGTGCAATTTGCACTACTCTAGTAGCTAGTGATATTTGCGCCAAAACATGTGGTTTTTGTGGAACAACACCATCTACCACACTTACTCCCGGTAAGCTTATATAGAGCAGTTATCAGAAAAAATGAAATTTAGAGGAAAGATATTAACAAAAATTTCTACTACAGTAACGACAGTTACAGTAATACCTGTGTGACATCTTTCGCCACAGTAATTTGCGACAGTAATCGTGATATAAACTATCAGGAAACTTTCTTATGCAACAATATCTTCTACAGTAGTAATTTCCGGTTATAACTATTCCGATTTTTTTTTCAGTTTGTGAGGACAAATATAATAAATGCAAAACTAATATGAATTGTACAAGTGCATTAGCTAAAGAACTATGCGCTAAAACATGCGAATTTTGTGACAATGATTCGATTCTAACACCAGAAGGTATAAAATAGAAATATTCATTTTTTTTTTTTTACTTTGAAATTTATTTTAAATAAATAATAGTATGAAAATTCTTGATGTGAAATTTTTGTTCAAAAAAATTAGAAATAATTCAAAAATTTTTGAATGAATATAATTAACATTAACATTGATTGGAAATAAAAGATTAATTAGTATGATTAATGAATAGATCAGGCGGCAGATTAATCAATAAGACTATCATTTGATTTGTTTAGAAGAGGTTAGATGACATGAAAAAATGATTGATCAATCAATAATCAATAATAAATAAATATTGAGAATATACCAAATGAAGTTGATATAATCTGAAATTTTAAGGAATTCTAAATTCTATTTTAATATTTTTAATACTTTTATTTTAATATCTTAATTTAAATATCTTTTTTTCTATCCCAATATTCTTTTCTAATTTAAACAAACAAAGTTCATATTTTTCTTTTTATTGCTTAACAAACGATAATATTTAATTGTCCATAAAATCATCATAAACTATTTCCGAATGTTCATATTTATGTCAACCATTGCAATCACTATGCGCATTTATTGAATGGATTACGGGATCCGTTCCGCGTGGATTTTGTTTACGTTGTCAACAATGCAAATGAAACATTTTAAGTGAACAATTTTAGAATAATCGCTGAATAAATTGTATTTCATGTAAAATTAATAAATTTTTCATGTTGACTTCTATTACTCGAACTTGAAGTACAAAAGTAAATTATATTTATTAAAACGCATCGAACTGTTAATTACTGCATAACCATTCAATATTATTTGTAATATAAAGAAAAATTTATTAATTTAATTATTTCTATTGCTGTATCATACTAATTCCTAAAATATAATTAAAATTTTTGATATTAGAAATTTTTCATTTTTTTATCTGTTACTAAATCATTAAAAAAATTTTTTTTTAATGATTTTTTTTTCTTTTATACATAATTCACTCATGCACAGTATCATCGTATAATTCATATCAACAATACTAGTATTGATTGCTTTTGCAAATAAATTTAAAATAAATATATTTCTAATCGATTTACTAAATTTTTTTAAAAGCATTCCATATTTATCTTTCATTTTAATTTTGCAAACATTACATCCGGATTTTTTTTTTTTGACTTACTTTTATCATTATTATATTGCAGAAAAAGTCAAAAAAAAGATTTATTGTTAATCGATCAATTTCATATTCCAAAATTATGATATCAAAAATTTATATTCAAAAAGATTATAATGTCAGATCAAAAAAAAAAAAGATTACTGAATTTAATTTTAGTCCTTGTTTAGAAATAAATTTATAATAAATCTTGCATTCCATAAAATAATTGACATTTTAGTCGATTCGATGATGGTTTTAATCGAAATAAGCATTAAATAAAATAAATTATATTAAATAAGATAAACTAAATCACATTGAATATAGTTGTCAATAATTTGCTTATTTAAGCAGATGTGAAATTTGTAAAAGTTTATTAATTCTTAAATAAACTATTATTACCGATATTTCTGGATGATAGCAAATTATACAATGCATTCTTAGTAGAATCATCAAAATAGTTTAATTATCTAAGTATTACCTAAATATTGTTTGTAGCTACAAATTTTATAGCTTAATAAAATTATTTCTAATTTTGCAATATATTATCCATTTCAATATCATTTCAGTACTATTTTTAATTATGTATACTATTTCAATACTATTTTTTATAGTAATACTAATTTAATACTCTTTCTAATTTTGTAATATATTATGAATTATCCATTTCAATATCATTTCAATACTATTTTTAATTACGCATACTATTTCAATACTATTTTTTATAGTAATACTAATTTAATACTCTTTCTAATTTTGTAATATATTAGGAATTATCCATTTCAATATCATTTCAATACTATTTCTGATTATTTGTACTATTTCTTACAGTAATACTAATTCAATACTAATTTAGCACTATTTCTAATTTTGTAATATATTATAAATTATCCTAATTCAATACTATTTGTAATTCTATAAAGTATTATAAATTATTCTAATTTCACACTATTTCTAATTTTGTGATATATTACAAATTGTCCAATTCAAATGCCAAATATAACTGTTATAATCTATTACATTGTATCTTAGATTCTAAAATGATCGAACAATATTGATTTAATTTCTTTGATCGATATTAAAAATATTTATTTGATTAAACTGATAAAAAAATAAAATTAAAAAAAAGCAAAAAAAACTATCGAACATTAATAGATATTATCAGATAGATTGGCATTTAGTATCAATGATAAGGGCAAATTTTATCAGCAAAATTAGTGCTAATGTATTTATCAATTTGGTGATAACTGTTGTTTTATTCACTTTTTCCTATAAAAATTCTTCTAAACACATTCAAATATGCTTATGAAAAAGATTGCAATTTTAAATTTTGAGCGATGAAACAAATATTTTGGTAACTTTCAAAAAGTTATCACTTTTGCAAACTTATTTTTGTTATTAGTGAAGCATTTTTTTCCACCAATAATAAATCATTTGATTTATTTCTATAAACTTATCTGATTTTAATTAAAAATTTTAAGTTAATAAAGCTTACTGCTAATAGCAATATTCTTTGTGCTAATTATTTAAGTATTTGTTTGAAGCCACAAATTTTATAGTATAATAAAATTATTTCTAATTAATTTAATACGTGTAATATATTTTAAAATTTCTGAAATTACAATAATGCTAGAATTACTTATATGCTAACAAAACATATCGTTGCAATATTCTTAAAACCTTTAAAATCGATTTAAATTTTGAAGAAAAAAATGAAAAAAGTAAATAGTATTTATTATAAATGAATTGTTGACTTATTTACTAAAGGCTAAATAAATATTCAGTTTGACATTTAGGAAATAAGATAATACTAATATTTCATCATTTCTTTACTTTCTAAATGTTTCTATTTATTTTACGATTCTTCCACCTTTTTTTTGCATTCATAAAAATTAAATAATTAAAATTTAATTGGAAATGATGGATTAAATATGAATATTTATTCTAAGTTACATTCCCTTTTTTGCATCAGTAATGAAAGTATTAATTTATTAATAAAACACAATTTGTTTTTTTGATTTTTCGATATTTTTTACTATTATCATATTTAAATTATTGCATTTATCATATATTATAGCATTTTAAATTTTAGCAATTTTTTTCTCTTAAAATTTTTTTTTCTTTTTTCAAAAAAAGGAAAATAATCAAAAAGATTTTATATATATATATTCATGCCTTCTATTTTTGTGACACATTTGATATGAAAAACTTTAAATTACAATTTGAACAGCTGAATCATATAGGCCTAGACATACACGCACACACACACACATACATACACACACACATACATAAGCATGCACATACACACATATGTAGGTGACACATAATTTTTTTTTATTAATGACAACAAATATTTGGAATATGATTCAAAGCTTATATAAATAAAATTTAAACATTTAACATACTATTCTAACAAAATTGTTTGAAAAAAAAAACGAAAGGTGAAGAAGAATTAAAAAACCAGTGATAATCATCAATATTAGAGTGACAATGAGAGGTGACAGTTTAATGCTAACATGAAATGAGTCGGTGATTGTGAATTTTTTTTTTTCTTTTTAATTTCCTTAAAATTCAGCTATTAAATATTGGTTAGTTATTAAATATATAAATAATAAATTGTGGTGATAATTTCAAAATGAAATAAAATGCTAAGATTAAATGTTTTAATCATTTTTATTTTTTTCAATTTATACTCTAAAATTTAACTCATATTTATGTTTTGTAGCAGAATTAGATTGAAATTATGGACAATGATACAAAAGGAAGTGACAATTAATTTAAGAAATTATTTGATTGAAATTATTTTAAATTGTTAAAGATTGGTGAAATTTTTGTATTTCTTTCTTTCGTTTTTTTGGCTAATCACTATTAATTTGATTAGTAGAAATCTGTAAATTCATTATCTTTTGTATAAATTTAATCGAAATGATGTGTTGATGATGCTAAGGAAATGTTTAATAAATATTAAAATTTACCTTTTTTTTTGGTAAATTACAGAAAATGTTCTACCCAACAGGATTTGCTATATCATTCATTTATTTTGCCTACTGTATTGCAAAAGGTTTGATAAAATCTATTTTATATTTCTTTAAAATTTTAGTATAAATTGAATAAATTCTCTTTCTTATTCACTTTTCTATTTATTTTCACTTTTTAAAACATTTTAGAATTGTTAACATTTCTGTCACACAATAACTTAACGAAACGAATTTTTGACCTAATTATAATAATTTAGCTTTTTCTTCCTTCTCTAGCATATTCTTACTTAAGAAAAAATGTCACATCAATTTCATTAGAATGTCATCATTGTCGTTTGTAAAAAAAATTTTAATAACTTGAGAACAATTAATTTCAATGATTTAATTTTAACATTCTAGTGAATTGCAAATAAGTATAATTATTTGTTAATGCATCAACTTAATTCAGATTTCTTTTTTCAGTTAGTTAAATCTGATAAATTTGTCAAAAATTTTTTTTTAATTATTTAATTCCATTAATTTTTAATGCATTCTATTAATTTAATGTTTTTTCATTAATTAATTTTTTTATTATTTTTAATTTTTTTTATTAACTTAAGATGTTTTTCTATTATTAATTTAATGCAAGATTTTAACTTAATTAACTTCATACGCACAAAAAAAATTGTTACATAAGAGATGTAAAAGATTAAAATAAAAATTTTAATACTATTTCAGAATGCAAAGATGAATCTAACTTTTGTAATATTACGGTAATCGATATTTGCTCTTTGACAAACACTAATAAATATTGTCTTGCAACATGTGGTTTATGTGATCCGTATGATAATACCACTACTGATAATGATATCACTACTGTTACTCCAACTGAAGGCATTTATTTTATTTTATTACTTTTAAAATTTTAGGATATTTCTTGATTATGAAAATTTAAAATAAAAGATTATGTATGAATGTAAGCTATTCTGATAAGAATGCAATGATAAAAGTTTCATAGTGATAACAACAAAAGCTATAAACCATTCATGCATTCATATTAGATAGTAATATCAAAGATTAATTCGACAATTTTCATTATTCTAATTAACTATTAATGAAATTAATCATTTATACAACAGAATGGTTTTCATTTAAAATGAAAAATAAAGTAAAATGAGATAAAAAAAAAAGTTTCGAAATATTTATGCATATTTTACATTTTTTAATAATTCTAACAGCAAATCGTATTTAGCACTTTTAATAATTGAAGAGAAACTAATCGATAAAATACCTTGAAAAAAAATAAATAAATAAATAAAAAGGAAGAAAATAACATTGGAAGATAATTTTTTATTAAAAAAATTAATTGATCATTCTTTTTTTTTTATAATAATCCATTCTTCATTTTTTCCTTTAAAATTTGCAAAATATTATATTTAAATTATCTTTTATCTTACATTTATAAGTTTTATTGATTTCAAAATTATCATTTTGAAATTAATGTAATTGCATTTTTCTTTAGCAATATTAATGAAAAATTGTAAATTATAAATAATTTAATTATTATTATTATTGTTGAGAAAATTTTTAAAAAATTGTTTTTGTTTTTCTTTTTTTCAGAATGTTCCGATCAATGGACAAATTGTACAAAACTTAAAAAAGTTGATGAATGTGAAAAAAATTTAAATATTGCAAAAATTTATTGCTCTAAAACATGTAGCAATTGTACAGCTATAATATCTTCCACAACAAAGCCAAATATTGCAACGCAGACGAATTCTTGGATTACAATCATTTCTTGTGTTTTAATTTTTGCTACAATAAAATTTATAATTTAATTTAATTTAATAGGTATGATAAAGAATATATTGTAAAAGTTTTTTTTTTTTTTTCGTCTTTTTTCTTTTTTAATTTAATTCGGATACTGTGATAAAAGTATGGAACATTTTTTGAGCATTAGATAAAATAAATGTAATTGAAATTGATACTATTTTGAAATATTATCAAATTTTTTGTATGAATTATGCATAATTCATATAAAATGAAAATTTCTTATAATGATAATGACAATGATAATGAAATTGTAATTTTTTGTGACAATTTATTGAAAATTTTCAAAATTACTTGTTAATAATTATGTAAAATGATTTATGATAAAAGCTAAAAAAAAAATTATAGTCAAATAAAGCGTTCAAAATTATAATATTTTTGTAAAAAAAAGATTATAATCAAATAAAGCATTTAACATTACAATATTTTAATATCTCTTTTTGTTTTTTTTTTTTTGTCTTTTTTTATATTTGTTTAAAATCAGAGACGGAAGATAAAATTACAAATGTTTCAATCCTTTTTGTTCTCTTTTTTTTTGTTTGTTTACTTATGGATTTTCTGTTTACTTACGGATCTATTCTGTTTTTTTCTTTTTTTTCTTTTTTTTTTTGCAAAAAGGCTAAATTTATGAATTTATTTGCAACACAAAATATACAACACAACAAAAAAAAAACTTTTTTATAAATTATCCAACCATCTTCATGTATTTTCAAATACCTTAATTTAATTAAAATATAATTTAAAATATTCCATCCTTTAAGAAATTATTCTTTCGTATTTATTTATGATAAACTTGAAAAGAAACAATTATTTCCGGATACCATTTCATATAAATGATAATTAAAATGATTTTTACGTAAGATGTTTACGTGAAATTTAATTCCTAATTTTTTTAATTAAAAACAAAATGCATATTGTCGTGGAATGCATTGACTGCCAGATATTTTATTTTGCCTTAAATTTGGGTAATTAAATCAACAAATCAACATTATAACAACGTGCAACGAATAGATATAATATAATTATAAAACATTAAAATATTATCAAAAACCACCCAAAAACGTAGAATGAATACTCGTAATGAGGATGGTTGGTTAGTTTATATACCGAATTAAACTGATAACCGGAATCCGGCAGAGAATATTTGATCGGTGTAAACCAAAGATTGCTAACAAAGGCTTTCTTTTTGTTGTGTGAGAAAAAAGGAAGTAATTAGCATAACGGCTTAAAGATCATAGATTAATTACAAATGCGAAATTATTTGGTGATTGACTTATTAGACATTTAGCAAAAAATATTAGGATTTGAATGTAATTTAAATGTGTCGTTTTTACGACATATATCGTACATACTTTTTCTACTGTTACACCTTTGTACCAGAAATTTAACAAATTTACATATGACCATATAATTTATTTGTTTTTAATATTTGCAAGGATGAAAATGAATTTAAAGCTATGAATTAAAAGGAAAAATAAAAAAATGAAAACAATATTTTTTCATGTACGCAATTTTGAATTTCAATTTCTTCACAACGATTCTATTATGCATTAAAATTCCACAATCTTTAATCTTTTTTTTTCTTGCGATAACAAATGAATTCTTTTTTCCTCTTTTATTTTCAACGAAATTAATGAGTCTGTTTACAAAATAAACATTTGAAATAGTTTGTATTATAATATACATTAAAATGCAGCACACATTTATATTTTATAGAAATACAAAATTTATTTAATAATAAGTAAGAATAATAAATAACTTGAAATTATGAGAATATTTGTTTGACAAAGGATAGATTGTTTAAGTTAAAAGCTAAAAATATATATTGTGAAATTTTTTTTGCGAATTTTTTTCAGAATACAATAATTACTAAGGCAGTCCTAAGCGAAATACTTATTGTTTAAATATCATTTAAATATTAATTTATTGTTAAAATATTATTTATATCGTTTAAATTGAACTACAGACAAACAAATCATCTCAACAATTCTTGTAATTATTAAAAGTCTTACACATTATTGATAATTCGTTTAAACAAAATTTTTTGAAGAAAAATTACTAATGAAGAATTTGAGACTAAAATTTCATTATGATAAATAATTGAAGAGTGCTCATCGAAAATCCTCAACAAAACAGATTTTAAAGCAATTCAATTCAATTTTTTTTCTTTTTGAAAGAACTTTTCCTGAAGAGTTGAAAATTTTCTATTCCCTTTTCTTCTGTTGTGGTCCGGTACCAATAATTGGAACCTTCCAAGTAAGCGGTGGATAGATAAAATACAATGATATTGTTGCAATATTTACAAGAAGTCCAGCAAAATTAGCAATCTGTAAGAAAGAATTGTTTTTTTTTTCCTTTATGAAGTAAAATATTATGAATTTGAAAAAGTAAACAAAATTTTTTCTATCAGTGTTAAAAAAGCATTAACATATTTGTATTGTGTTCATATTAATTTGTTTTCGAGATACCACTACTAATACCACTACTTTTTTAAAATTCCCAAAAATTTTTTAATTCATAACTTCTTATAAAATACTTAAACTTACAGCAATGTAGTAATTATCAATCAAAATACCAAAAACGGTCCATTGTATTGCCAATAAAAAGATTCCAAATTGCATTTCAGCCGGAATAAATTCCGTATGACCAAATGATATAGCACGCTTCTAAGAAAACAAAAAAAAAAATTATTATAAAAATTTGGCGATTTATGCATAACTTTTTTTGCAGTAACCATTCATAAATAAAGTTTCGTTTTTTCTCTTTTTTTTTTGCCTTTACTGAACTTTTTTACTAAATATTTCATTAATTAGTAACCATTGACATTATACAAAAACTTTTTTCGTGGTCTAAAATGTATTAAAATACTAAGTAAAATCTATTAGTATCTTATATGATATACAATAATATTATAGATTTTACACAAAAGTATCAGAAATGCTCAAATTTTCAGTATGATAATGTTTGATTTCAAGAATTATCAACTTCTAATTTGCCAATTTTTTAAGTTCTAATTTACTAACTATATCATTTCCATTTTTTATAAAGATTTCAAATAGCATAATAAAAAATTAGTAAGAAATAATAATAATAATAGTAAATAATAAATAATAATAACAATAATAATAAATGAATAATAATAATAACAATAATAATAATAACAATAGTAAATAATAAATAGTAATAATAACAGTAATAATAAATAAATTAATTAATAATAACAATAATAATGATGATAGTAAATAATAATAATAACTAATGATAATAATAATGATAATAATAATAATTAATAATAATAGTTATAATAATAGTAATAATAATAATAATAATAATAGTAATAATAATAATAACAATAGTTATAATAGCAGCAGTAATAATAGTAATAATAATAATGATAATATTAATAATAAATAATAACAACAATAATAGTAATAATAATAGTAAATAATAATAATAGATAGTAAATAATAAGGATTATTGATAATTTTTAATCATAAACTTTTGTGTTTTTTATTTTCAGTCTTTCAAATTTTACATGAGAAAATAAGCTTACAATTTCGTAGATTTGCCCACCCAAACTGATAATTTGCATAACAGCGGCAATACTACCCATCACATCAGCTGCTATATCATTAGGTTGCCAACTGACATAAGAAAAGATGCAAAATAGGGTGAAAAAGAGCGCAAAAAGTTGTAAGCATAAATAGCGCTAAAGCAAAAATACAATAAATTTTAAAAGCTTTAATTTTTCTTTTCTTTTTTTTAGCATGAAATAAACCATATTATCAAATTTTTTTGCTGTTTTTAAAATTTTTTTCATTATTGAAATTAAAATTTCGAAAAAGTATGAATGTAATTAGGTTAGGAAAATGATACCGAATTAATTAGCTTAGGCTAAAATAAACATTAAGCTAGATTATTCTATTGTATTAAAATTTTTCATTGATGATTGTTTGTTTGTTTGTTTTTTCGGTTTTAATTTTAGTTTTAGAGTAATGAAAATGATAAAAGTATTGCGGAAGCGATAAATTATAAAACAAATTAACCCGGCAAGGCTGATAAAAAGCAAATGCAATGATATAACCGGCAAAGACGATCAAATTTATTCCATTAATGAAAATATTTGTAAAATCATTCGTCATATATCCATGTCGTAACCAACAACCCATCCTAAAATTATTATTAAATCATTCCCGGAAGTAGAAATATTTCCAAAAATATTTATGTCATAAAGTTTTTTCCTTTCTTTATTTCTTCATACTTATGCATAAGTACAAAGTGAGATAAAATATTATTTTTACAAACAGATGTAAAAAACAAATAATAGTAATAATAATTTTGATTAATTTTTAGCTTATAAGTAGATAATATCTCATATTTTTTCAATGATATCAATGGAAAAGATGGATTTAGCCATCGAAAAGAAAAAGAATTCATGTTTATTTGAAGTTGATAATTTTATAATTTTACATAATGAAAAAGATTTTTAAAATTTGAAATAGCTATTAGTTTTGCTTGACATTATGTTATGAATTGCGTCACTTTAGTTATACAAGAAGAACATTTTTAATCAATTATATGCTATTTCATAATGAAAATTGTTATAGTACCTGATCAAGAATTAAATATTTAAAGAAAAATAAATAAACACACACACAACAAAATTTTAAGAAAAAAAAAAGCAAAAAGAAAAAAGAACTAACATTAGAACAGGTAAAACAAGATTAATAGATGAGAAGCCATCAGCAGTACCACGTTTTCTCCAATTTAATACTTGAAGCCTGAAATATGAATCATTAATTTATATTATATTATATGAATATTACATCATTTTTCCTTTTCTTTATTTTAGATTTCTAAAATGAACAATTTAGTCTATGACAATAAAAGTTAATTAATATTGAAAATGAAATAATGCAATTGAATAGCTGAAAGTGTATGCTATCAAAGTTACAGTGATGAGGTAAATATAAAAATATTAGTTAATATAAAAAAAAAATCAATTTAATTTTTTAACCAATGTGAGTAATAATATAAAAAAAAATCAGTTAAATTAGTATATGTAAATAGATAATGTTGAAAAAAAATTTTTTTTTTTTTTAAATAATTAGAATTTAAAAAATAACTTACATTGGTAAAAATGTGAAGCAAATGGAAAAGAATGTCAACCACACGGCAAAAATTGATAGTAATGCAACCATTTTGCAAATTTCGAAAAATTTAATCTGTAAATTTGAATTTGTGATAAAATATCTCAAAAATTAAATAACATGTCATCAAAAAAGAAAAGAAAAAGAAAGAAGAAAAGAGTGTTTGTTTCGTTTTATAAATAACCGAAATATTATATATATGTCGCGATGAGATAGATAGTAAACAAGATATTTAGCTTTTTTTTAAATTCATAGTAAAATAAATTGTAAATTAAGTCATAATATTAAAGTGTGTGTGTGTATAGTGCGATTATTTTTGATAATTTTGAAGTTTTACTCGATCAAAATTATCTAAAAAATTGTCACTTTCATTGGAATGAATTTTACCATTTAAAATAAACAAACAGAAAATGAAAAGGAAGAGCAAAAAAAAAAAAAAGAAAGAAGAAAAAAGATGGAAAAATGGAAAGATGAAGCAGCAAGATGCTTAAAGTAGAATACAACAAATTGAAGAACAAATTGAAGAAGCTTTTTTTTTTTCAATTAAGAATAATCTGCTTGTTCCAAACAACATGTTTATCACTCATTGTATTTTAATTAATCATATTGAATGTTTTTCATTAAATAAATTGAAATAAAAATTTGTCACATTTATTTCTTTCGTTTCAAATATATTCCATTTGCACTTGATTTTTTTTTTTCTTTTCTAAAGCGGAAATGAGATCATTAGAACAATCGATTGCAATAAGTATAAGATTTCGCTTTATTAGACTTTAAAATAGCACTTATTTGAAGTATCGATAATTGACAAATAGTGTGGCATGCTACTTAGTTAGATGTGAGAAAGCTAGAAGAAAAATGGATATGAAAAAAAAAGGAATGCTTCAAAAAAAAAGAAAAAGGAAAAACTCATTAGTGTTAGTAAGATTTGTTTTCTTTGAAAATCTTAAGTAAATTTCAAAAATTTGGTTTCGTAAATTAGTATCAACAGGAAGCTTATGCATTCTATATGAAATGATTTTCTCCATAGATTCAATAAATTTTCTTTCTTCTGAAGTGGAATTAAATTTAACTTGAAAAGATTCCACATATTTTTATGTACAAAAAGAAAATCATATCTTAAGTAAAATAAACAAAACTTGTCCAAATTATTAATCTAATCTAAAAAAAAAAGAAATTTATCTTTATGCAAATTTATTTTATGCTAGAAATCATACAGTTACTTATACATATACGTATATAATTATTTCTGTTATTTCACGTTTAATGGTTGAAGTTGTACTGAAAAAAAAATGACGATAAGAAGCAAATCGACGAACAAAACAAAAAAGTTCATTTCAATAAATCATTAATAACCTATGTGATAGATGTAAATGACAAGGACAAAAAAAATTATAGAATTTCTGTGTCAACACAAAATTTAAAACAAAATTTAAAGAATAAAAAATTATTCGATCATTTTTTATATCATTCGGCTAAGTATCAACAAACTGTAAACTGCTTAGTACATCAGAATCTCGAATGTCATCAAAAATTAAGTTCAAAAATGCTTACATGCCTGGAAATATTATCAGACAATATTTTTGCAATTTTGGTAGTTCATGAAAAAAGAAGTAAATATGAATGAGAGAGTATGAGATTTAGAGAAATTAATGTAATTAGATGACCTTTCGTGTTATGGTGATAAAAGACGAGCACAGATTGAATGACGAAATTAGCGGACAGAAAGATAATTTACATTAAATTTTTTTTACATGGAATGAAACAAACAAACATCGCTAAGGAATGGCAAAAATAAGTGAGAAAGAGTATGAATTTAAACATCTCTAAACACAGAGGAACTAATTGTGACGGAGAGAGAGAGGGAGAAGGGGAGGGACAGAAAGAGAGGGAAGAAGAGAGAGCAGGTAAGGAAAGTTTGTCTGAAACGCTGATAAAACTCGGTTACCAGTAAGTGAGTGAGTGAGTGAGTGGGTGGGTGAGTAAGTGCGTCGATGCTGAAGTGTTTGGGTTAAAATGTTGGGTACTGACGATAATTTGGTACTAAAAGGCCCTTTGTCTGTATAACGAAGATATACACTTGCTGATCTTTGACCTTGCGAATAACAGTTTAATCAGAATGTTTATGATAATATTCACAAATTAACCAATGCAAAGAAAGGTTTTGATTTTAAATATAAAAAAAAAAAACATATAAAGCACATATGTAACAAAACATTCCTACTTGTATTTTTCGATATTTTGACAAATTTTTAAATTCTGTTGACCTTGATGATAAATGATGGTTCACCTTCAAAATATTTCCGGATATTAGTCAATAGCAAAACATTTTAAGCTATATCATTTCTTGAAACAAACATTAATGCGCCAACGAAGCAAAAGATCACAATTTGCAGCAATGTTTTGCATAATCAATGACAATGACATAATGTTTATCCCAAAAAAAGCATAAAATGTAACCCAATGAGAAGAGAAATAGAAATATAGCACGAACAGAGGAAGAACTCATTGAAAGAAAGTAACCAATGTCCAATCATCCGAGAAATGATTTCACCATTACTGCAAAGAAACTTAATCAATGATTTCATAGTACAAAATCTGGTTAATCTTTTAACAGTTCTTGAAACATTACTTAACCGAGATTTTGACAAATAATGGGACATTTCACAGTTTCATTATTTTAATCTACCAATTAAAAGAGATTCCAAAAGTGGAAATGCTCCACAGTTGAGGTTTTTTTCTTGACTTTCTATGATCTACCAAATATATATAACTATGATAACGAGTCGATAATCCACTGCAGAGCTAAGAGGTATGTTGCACTCATTACTTTCTTCTTTTCCTTCCTTTATAGTAATGAGAGTAAAGTAATCTACTTGTATGCTAATCTACTTGTGATGTTTTTATTTTACCGTTAAATTATTTTTTATTCCATTTTTTTTCTTTCTTTGTGATCTGATCGATTTACATGGACAAATGTAGTAGGAAAGATTGTTAGAAGAATAGAAGTGGATAAATTTTACTCATTGCTTTCCTATTGTATTCTTAGCTTATTTAAAAAATAAAATTATAGTAATAAGCTGAATGTTTGAAATGATTTATCAATTTGTCAGTTATATATGTGTAGTTTTTCAGCAATTATGGATGCTAAGATGCATGGCCCAAATCTACCAACTTTGGTAGATTTGAAGAATCATTTGCGCGATGAACCGCTGTACCTCCAAGTGTTGGAGAATTATTTACGGAATGTGGCGAGCCTGGTATGTTTATTTTTAATCTCAGATGTAATTTACTAGTGGTAAATATTTAATTTACTTATTGAACTTGTTGTTAGTTGCATTAACCGTATAATATTTTTTTTTTAGATTAATGGTTTGAGGGCGAGGTTGGAGGGAAATGGGCTCGAAGCGCGTGAGGATGAGGCCTTCGAGGTCCCAAGGGCGGATTTAATACGTCGCCCGACTCCACCGCCAACCCAGGAGGAGCTGGAAGTGTTCCGAGAGCTCCTGGAGCACGAGCGTGAAATGGAGCAACAACGCGAGAATGAGGAAATGCTCGTGCTCGACCTCCTTGAACGAGAACAAGAAGCCGAGCTGCAGCAGGAAATATGGGATGGACCAGAACCGGCCCTGGTTCACGATGAAGGCAGCTTGGAGGAGGTGGCAATGGTGGAGTGGCGGCCGGTACCACAGGAATGGAATGAGGAAGTGCTAGATGTGGTACCAACAGCGCCCGCAGAGGTCCCAAGGCGCAGACAAGTGAAACGAAGTCGCGAGATCGTACTGTAAGTTTCATTTCTAACCAAGAAATAGCAAAGAATAGCGGACAATGTAGTACACTTGGCAAATGAGTATGTTGGATAAAAATTAAACTCTTAGCAGCTAGTTTTTTTAAAAAGTCTTGAATATATATGTTTCAGGCGTTCTCGAACAATACGCGTTCCAGTTATGGAAGAAGAAGACTGTGACGCAGTACAATCCGGTCTGGCAGCCTTCCAACCGCCGGTAGTGGAAGGTTTGCCGCCTCAATACCGGCAGCTATTAGTGGCGCCGGAGATCGACCCATACACGGTAATTCGAAATGCTGATGGGTCGACTACAATTGGTAAATTTAAATTCGCTTTATTGGTGTACAGTTAAAAACTTTATTTTAAATTTATTGTCTTATATGAGCAATTTGAATGCATTTGGATATTATTGTGATATTTTCAGAGTGCGGTATGTGCCCGAAGGAATTTGGGACCTTAAAAGGATGGCGAATCCATGCGGGCAAAATGCACAGGCAGAATGGTGAGTTTCACTTCATTTCTAAGTGTAAGAGCAGTTTTCAAAACCATTTTTTCGAAAGTTTATTTGTGATTGGTAACTTTACCTGCAAAATGAAACACTTCCTATTGAAATATGTGTATTTCAGGCTTTTGCCAGAAGTGCGGCCATTTCATTGATATGCCGCATGTGAGCTCCGATGAAGAAATAGCAGCCACGATGGAGCTTCATGCCTTGGAATGGTGCCCCAAGGCTGCAAAGGCCGTTATAACTGAAAGGGCTGTTAAGCGAAGAAGGCTCGAACTGGCTGGTAGAAGCGATGAGGCCCAGCACTATTACATTCCTAGTAGGTGAAACTTTTGTTTTTCAAACAATATTATCAGAAGTATTAATTAAGTATTGATTTATTTGTTCTCAATTAATTTTCGCACTTTTTTTGTTCTAAATTAATTTTCGCACTTTTTTTCAGCAAGAGTGAAATGATTTCTACCAGTGAAGCACTGTCCTGTGCAGAGCCATCCTTGTCCAACCTGCGCCCACTCCAGCGCTGAGATCCTCATCCCTACGCAAGTATTTTTATTTCTTTTTCAACTAGTCGACTAATTTTGGATTTTTTTTTTTGCGTTACTAATTTTGAAGTTAATGTTTTTCCTCTTTTTTTTCGAGGTTTTTTAATTTGCTTTTTGATTTTTGTATTTTTGTGGTTATTAACTTTTGAACTTTATTGTTTATGTTACTAATTGTTAACTTCAAATTACTAATTTCTAAGTTCTAATCCAACCAGTTAGTCTTGAAATTTTTGAATTTTCGTTTGCTCTTCATTGGTGAGAAATTTTCGACTTTATTTCCAATTATTTGGTAGGATCGCTATCTTATATGACATAATCATAAATAACATGGTTTGGGGTTGGATTCTTAGAATTAGCCTCTTTAGTAATGTTACTTGTTTTTGTTTTTATAATTTTGTGTTTTCTAGTTTTGTTTTGGTCGTTAATGCGTTTTCAAAAAAAAAAAAAGAGAGAAAAAAACAAGAAAGAAAAAAAACCAAAAAAAAAACAAAAAATGTAAAAGATAAAAAAAAATAAAAAATCGAAAAAATAAAAAAAAATAAAAAAGAAAAAATGAAGAAAAAAAACCAAAAAAATAAAAAAGACAAAATGAAAAAAAAAACAGAAAAGACAAAAAAAAATTAAAAAACAAAAAAATGAAAAAAGAAACAAAATAAAAAATAATGGTTTTGTCTGTGTTTTTCTTTTTATGCTTCTATTAATTAGTTTATTTGTTTGTGTTATTTATTACTTATCTTTTTTCTTGCTAATTTTTTCCTTTTTCATGTTTTTTTTATTTTTATTTTCATTCTTATTTATTTGCAAAATTTTGGATTTTTTGGATTTTTTTTTTTTTTTTTGAATGGTATAATTTGTAATGGACGGTTCTTATTCTTTGCGGGAATTTCGGATTTTTTAAAAGACCATTTCAATTATTTATCCATAAATAATTGAAGTAATTCTAAATTATTTATTCATTTTTTTTCTATCAATGAATTTACGTTGCTGTTCTTCATTAACTTTATTATTTATGATTTTACTATTATGCTTCTTGTTTCCTTTTAACTTTTTAGTTACAATTTATCTATAGTTACTATTTGGTATTTTAATAAGTTTGTTTTTCTTTTGTAGTTGCTTCTGACCCCGTTTAATTGATACCATTTTTTATACATTCTTATTTATGCATTAATCACTGCTTCGTTTATAATTGATGTGTTTAAAATATTAGTGACTTAAATTTGTATATTTAGAATTATAACTTTTTAGGGGCTATTTTTATATTTGATATGGATTCCATTAATTTATGAACTTCAATTTATGTGGTTGTATTTCATGAAATTCTGGCTCTATTTGTTTTTAGACATAGTATTTCTAATATCTCTAGAATTTTAAATAATATTTTATATTTTGCTCTTTATAGCTACAATTAAAATACTTTTATAATTACTAATTGGTATTTTGGCAGAATTTTTCTGATTATGGCTATTTTCTAATCCAATTTAATTGATGCTATTTTTTGCAGATTCTTTTTTATCCTTTTATGATTTATTCTTTAATAATTGAAGATTTAAATTAAGTTATTAACAACTTGAATTATGGTATTATTAGGCTTGTAGATGATTTGTAAATTGTTAGTTGTTTTCATATTTAATATTGATTCTATTAATTTCTCAATTTTAGTTTGTGTGATTGTATTATAAGTTTTATTCGTAATAGGTATAACTTTGTTTGTTTTTAGAAATAATTTTCCTTTTAATTTTAAGTAATGCCTTTATACTTATCTGTGCGGTGTTATATCCTGTGAAACTAGTATTATGAATTTTAATTGTGGATGTTATTTGCTTTTCAAAATTATGAATTTTAATTGCTTCTCTAATTTTATTTTGAAACTAGTTTTAATTGTTATTCGAAACATTGATTATTTAATTACTTTACCTGTAAGATAGGAATAGATTGAAATTTTTTTGTGATTTTAATATTTGATGAATTGAAGTGTTACATCAGTCTGTATTTTTATTTCAAATAGATATCTATATTTTCAATTCTTCACATTTGACTGACAGATTACATTAGTGGTGACATTTTGTTCTGTGGAAAATTTCATTTTTCTCATGAATATATTTATCATGTTTGATTATTTGCTTGTTTTATTTGAATATTGATTGTTTATTGGAAATTTTTAGCGTGAGTTAAGCATTAAGGTTTTGTTTAATGTATATTTAGCTCTGTTGTATCCTTGTATTTGTGCATATTGTTTGTTTGTTTGCTTGTTTATTACTTGTAATTTTATTTATTTATTTTCCTTTGTAGCTATAGCTATTTATTATGGCGTCGTAGTTTTTAATTAAAAAAAACTTTTTTTAGTCATTTTTTGTTTTTAATTTATTTCTTCCTATGAATTTCCAGAAATTAGCAATTATAGTTGTTGTTTTTTCTTTCTTTAACTTATGTTGTTTGAAAGAAACTATAATTTTGAGTAAGAAATACTATCGGTTCAATTTCTTAACAATTTATATGTATATATTTTGCTGCTTTCATTTATTGTATTGAGATTTGGCTTATTTTTTCTTTTTTATTTTTTTTTCTTTTCTTTAACTTATTTTCTTAAATTTATCTTTGGCAACGATTCAGTTGTTTGTGATTTCGTGAAGAAAATATTCATTTCTCGTTTTTATCTAAAGTTATTGTGGCGGCCTTAACTCAGATTAATTTCTTGGCTCATTTTTCCTTGGCTCGTTGTTTCTTGGCTTGTTGTAGTAATGCGAATTGCATTAATGAATTCTTATATTAACTGATTGTGAAATTTTCTTGTTTGTACTGTATATAAGTTATTGATTATCTTATTTTTATTCTTTTTAACAAAAATGCCAGGGAATAACTATGTAAGATTTGCATCTCAGTGATTAGTGTTGTCTGTGTCCAATTTTTTGGATTTTTCCTTCTATCTTTTAGTAAATTAGAAATTTTGTTTTCTGTACAGTTCAATAATTGCAGTATAAGTCAACAACAGTTCAATAATTAGTACAAGTTGTCATAGTAAGTCATTGTAACTCTCTGTTAAACAATTTGATGTAAAACATAATTGTTGACTTATGCATTTGAGTTTCTGCTTTGAATGATCGGTGAATTGTTTCATGTTTTTTTTGAAATTTTGTTAGCTAATCAATTTATTGTCCTTGTGAGTAATTCTTAAATTCGTTTTAAATGTTCATTTTTCCTTGTTTCATTGTTTTCTTTTTGTTTCGAAACTAATTTCAGATATTAAATTTCCTTTTTCCATGCTTTATTTTATTACTTACTTACTTGTATTCAAATATTTTCATTTTAAGTTTCTCTTCGTTCTTTTCATTTTTATCTTTATTTGATGGATTCGTAGCATTTGATTGATTCCTTTAATTCAAATTTTCTTTCATTAATATTAGAAGAATGAAAAAATAAGTAACTACATATTTTCTACTGTTATTGCTTATATTGCATGTTTTTCTAAATATAACTAACTTTGTTTGCATGTTGCTTTTATTTATTTTATTAACTATTCTTTGTTATTGTTGACATTGCATGCCTTTTCTAAATCAAACATATTTCATTTTGCATGCCGTTTTACTTATTTACTAATTATCCCATTATTATTACTGACATTGATGTCTTATTTTTAATTTAATTCACCTATTTTGCATGCTTTTTTATCACGTCATTACTTTCATTGCATGATTTTTACTTAATTTGACTGACTTACTTTATATGCATGCTTCCTGACTTGCTTTACTAACTATTTCATCATTATTCCTCGTTTTGCATGCTTTTTTAAAATTTAACTCATTTTATTTTGCATGCTGTTTTGCCCATTTTACTAATTGTTCTATTGTTATCATTCACATTTCATGCTTTCTTTTTTAATTTGACTTGCCTTTTTTTGCATGCTTCTTGATCTGTTTAATTAATTATTTCATTGTTATTACTAATAGTGCATGTTTTTCCTATATATAATTTACTTTTTATCATTTCACTTATTGCTCTGTTGTCGTTATAGCACTGCATGCTTTTTACTTAATTTGACTAACTTACTTTATTATGCATGCTCCTTTACTTGCTTCACTAATTATTGCATTGTTATATTGCACGCCTTTTTTAAATTTAACTCATTTTGCATGTTTTTCACTCAATTCACTTGATTTTTCACTGTTATTAGTGGAAATTGCATGCTTTTTTTTAATGTGACTTACTTTGTTTGCATGTTGCTTTTATTTATTTTATTAACTATTCTTTGTTATTGTTGACATTGCATGCCTTTTCTAAATCAAACATATTTCATTTTGCATGCCGTTTTACTTATTTACTAATTATCCCATTATTATTACTGACATTGATGTCTTATTTTTAATTTAATTCACCTATTTTGCATGCTTTTTTATCACGTCATTACTTTCATTGCATGATTTTTACTTAATTTGACTGACTTACTTTATTATGCATGCTTCCTGACTTGCTTTACTAATTATTTCATTATTATTTCTAATATTGCATGCTTTTTTAAAATTTAACTCATTTTATTTTGCATGCTGTTTTGCCCATTTTACTAATTGTTCTATTGTTATTATTCACATTGCATGCTTTTTTTTTAATTTGACTTGCTTTTTTTGCATGCTTCTTGATCTGTTTAATTAATTATTTCATTTGTTATTACTAATAGTGCATGTTTCTCCTTTATATAATTTACTTTGTTCTGCTTGCTCTTCTACTTACATTACTAATTATTTTATTATTATTAATGATACTGCATGTCTTTTTTTGAGTTGCATGCGAGTTGCATCCTTATATTTATTACGGCACTGCATGACTTTCGTTTTTCATTTGACTAACTTACTTTATTATGCATGCACCTTGACTTTACTAATTACTGCATTATTATTACTGACATTGCATGCTTTACTTATTAATTTGGCTTACTTTATTTTGCACACTTTTTATTTGCTTTCTCATTTTTCTATTGTTGTTACTGACATTGCATGCCTTTTTCTTCTTAATTTAACCAATTTTATTTTGCATGCTCTTTCACCCACTTATTCATTTTTCTATTTCATTACTTACACTTTATCTTTTTATTCTAACCTACTTTATTTTTATTTTTTGTTCTTTATTTGCTTTTCTCATTAATCTGACTTATTTTATAATCTTTTTAATAAATCTTACTCATTTTTCTATACTTTTATTGACAATGCATGCTTCACTGATTTTGCTAAACAATTGTTATTACTACTGATATTCCTTAGTATTACTTACTTTATTCTTATTTTTTCTTGTTATTACTGACATTGTACAGCCTTTTTTCTTTTGATTTGCTTATGCATGCGTCTTGGTTTTACTAATTATTTCACAATTTTGTTGATTGCATGCTTTTTTTAAATTTACTTTACCTTATTTTGCATGCTTTTTACTCATTCACTGATTATTCCACTGCTGTTGCTAACATTGCATGCCTTTCTTACTTTGAGTTACTTTATTTTGCATGCCTATTTACCTAATTTGCTGATTATTCTACTGTTATTATTTGCATTACACGGCTTTTTGAACTTTAACCTGCTTTATTTTCCATGTTTTTTTACCCACTCTGCACATTTTTTTATTGTATTTTATTAATTCAACTTATTTTGCATGCTTTTTTCATCAACTTTATTCATTTTTATACTGTTATTACTGATATTATATGCCTTTTCTTTATTATTTACTTATTTTGCATACTTTTTCACTCATTTAATTCATTCGTTTTTCTATTGTTACTGCTAACATTGCATGCTTTTTTCTTAATTTGTCTTACATTATCCCACTCTGAAACTTGCGCACTTTGCATGCCATTTGTTTGCTTTGCTGTTTGCATTTTTCTTGATTTTATTTTTGACGTAATTTTATTTATTTCACTTTTATTGTGTAGTCGTTCGACCTTTCATTGCTTTTTGTTAGTCATAGCTTTTGCATGCTTGCACGGAATTTTTCCTATTTTGCTTTTCAAGTTCAGTTAATCTATTTTAAAACTATATTTTATTTTGGCTTCTCTTTTACAAAGTGCCATTCCGCTCTTATTGATAACAATTATCTTTTTACACTCCATTTTATCTTCCTTTTTGTTCTTATCTAAAAGCTGTATGCTCGTTATTTTTTGAATTGTTGTCCCAGAAAAGAAGCAATCGCTTTTTTTTAATTTTTTTTTAGGTTTACACTTCGGTTTTTCTACTTTTTGCTAAGCTCAAGCATGCTGTGTATTATTTCAACGGTGCAAAAGAAGCGTAAATTTTGACTTTAATTTCCGAATAATATTTCAAAAATGAAAATGCTTTACTTTAGTGTATTGAATTGCTTCTTCAGCAGTACATTCAGATTTTCGCGTCGGATTTGACAATGCAAAAATGACAGGTCGTTCGTTTAGCTCAGTCATTTTCTCAGTCGTATTATTTGTTCAGAAAGTGCACCATGAACGGTTGATACACCGATAATACCGGTTGGCCGTACTTTTTCGATGATCTAAAATTTTTTATCAAACAGTTAAAAGTCACAGCCACAATCAAAAAAAGGTAAATATAGTATTATTTTTCTTGCAAATTTTTCACATAATTATTTGATTATTCCATTACTGTGTTTTTTGTCGAAAACGATATTACTTACCTGTGAATATAATCAAATTTAAACTTTCATTGGAATGAATAAGCTAACCTCGAGCAAATCCTTCATATGTGCCATTTCTTTGGCGTATTTTTGATGCCTCTGACTTTACTACTGGACTGTTTACGGTAATTAACCCTTTGCTACTGATAAGAAATATGCGCTTGCATGCATCCTTTTCTGATGTACCTTCGCGCTGCATTTGCAGCACGCACGGCGATACCTCTTGTTCCTGAAAGTAAATTCGATTAAAAAGATTTGAATTAAATCAAATTTAGCTTTTCAGGCTGTCATCTACCCTGCAATACTTATTGTCTTACTTAAATTTGCATCGAGCATTTTAAATTTATGCAAATTATATTTTAAATAATTTTTTTTACTGGAATGAAACATTCTATCTCCCTGTACAACAAAAAATATTTTCCGATATTTTGAAATTGTTTTATATCCTCAAATTAATATTTCAGTATTCATTGGTGATAATATCCCTTAGGCTAATATTCTTTAAGTTCCAAACGAATATTTGAACTGAACATTGCAAATTTAATTAATTTAACAATAGTTCAGCAAAAAAAGAAAAAAACTTTACCGCCCCAGCTCCCAAAAATAGTAATATTTGCTCGCTCATTTTTCTTTGCAAAATATTTCCGCATGATAACAACAAGCAAGCAACAAGAATTGATGCAGTTCCTGAAAAAAAGAAATGAAAGAAGTTGGAATGACAGGTAAATTTGATGTATTTCAAGTTACTGTGAAGCGATTAAGGTAAAGTTTTCATCTGTTCTCTGAAATTTATTTTACGTTTTACATAGAATGCGATGGATAGAAATGAATAGAATTTTTAAACAAAATTCATAAAATAAATTTGAATTTGTGAATATTTTCTGTGATAACTATTTTGGAGTGCAAACACTGATACAGTGCGTAGAACAATTTTATATTTCTAGCATATGTCACCTTGAATGTTATCGTTGAATGTCGTATACTCATTCCTATACTTCGTAAATAAACGTCCTGCATTTGCATTTGCAGAATCCTCAAATCATATCAGTGTTTTTTGACCAAATCTAAAAGATCTTTCCATAAATTTAAATTTTCATTCTTAAATTTTTCAGTAAATATTTTGATTTCAAAATATTGGGGTAGTTAATACAGTGAAATGCACTGAAATGTTTATTGTAACACTATTCGACACATCATGAAATAACGTTCATATAATAGCTATGTGTAATTATCAATTTTTATAAAGTTTTAATTTCGTAATTTTAATTAGCAGCAAAGAAGGCGTAATGATCTAATAACAAACATTATAAGTTGTTTGTAGTATGATAACTAGATGTAATTGTACGATCACGTGAATACACGCGAAGAATGTTAAGTTTGTGTAGTTTCTTGTTTCATATTCTTCTATTCATTCTATATTTCCAAAAATGCAATACACGTTTTCCTAAAGCTATTTTCACGTATTTTTCTTTTCCACAATGCGTAATAATTTTTTTTATCCAACAATCAACCAATCCATTGTAATGCTTAATTTCATATTTTTATTACTTTCCATTCCATTTCTAATATTTTAGAATTACTGTAAAGCTAATTAATTAACATAACTAACACCAAAGCACATATTCCATAATACATTAATATTATTTTTTAATAGAATAATTAAAAAAGTAAAAGAAGAAATTGTTAAAGAATTGCAGTATGAAATGAAAAGAAAAAGCAAATCGCTCTAATATACCGCGTCGATTTAAACTTTTGTATAATATATTTATTTAAACTGTAAAAAGAGCAATAACTTTTGGAACGTTTCCAGTTCGAACGAATGAAAGTACATCTCTGTATGTGTATGTTTGTGTGTGTCTGTGTGTGTACGTGTGTATGTGTGTGTTTGTGTGTACTATGTGTACCCTTTAACTATGTGTGTATGTCCATGTATGAGTGTGGATGTGTCTGCATGTGTGTATGTGTATGTCTATGAATGTGTATATGTATACGTGTATGTGCGTATGTACTATGTGCATGTTTGTCTATGTGTGTATGTCCATGTGAGTATAACTGTAGATGCGTATACATATGTACGTCCGTGTATGTATACGTGTGTACATGTTACACGTGTATTTGTATGTGTGTGTTGAATTGGTTTAATTTTTAAGGCAAAATGTTTGGAGCTTTTAAATTTTTTTTTTCAGTTTGCTTCGAAGGTTTATGCAGCATATCAATTGATGGTTGTGCCAATTGATATGCTACATATTAACATTACCAAATTCAAATATTTATGCACCAATTGAAAGATTACTTTAACTTTTATAAAATTACAAAATGCAGTGAAAAAAAAAGTAAATACTAAATAGCAAAAGTGCTAAAAAAGCACTGAAAAAAAAATGATATGAAATGGGACTGATAATCACATAGATAATCATACTGACGAGAGTACCTTTGTTCCCAAAATATTCACCTGCAAAAAATCTTCCTATGGTTTATGTATACCTATGGTTTATGCATACTTCCAATGTCATAACCTGAAAAAGATTAGAAAAATAGCTAACACATAATTAAAATAAATGCTAAATATATGCTTTGCAACAAATGCTCCATTTCAAAATCTACGACAATCTAATTAATTAAAAGAAATAACTTAATAACTGCAGTTTGCGTGCCTTACGCAAATCTCACATAAGTACTTTTGTTAAATTTTCTCTTTTTGAACACTTTTTTGCATTTCGTAGTTCCAACTTGTAACAAATGCTTCATTATATAAACTAGAATAGTCTAATTAATTAAAGATTATCACTGTAAGCCTCATTCAGAAATAATTAACAAATGAATTCTAGATCTAGAAAAAAGGTAATAACAATATGATCTAATTTTAATTTCTATTTCAATTTTGCATAGTGGTAGTACAACGGAAAAAGTACTACACTAAAAAGCACTAAAAGCAAAAAACAAATTGTGCTTAAAATTAGATCCATCTAATCCAAACTTATTTCTAAACTCTTAGTTACTGAGCGAATAATAATCTTGATAACAGGTAATGCCCAAAAATTTTTCCATAATTAAAATTTAAAAATAATTTGCATTGGCAAAAATGTGAAGAAAAAATGAACAATGCAACTATTTTCCAGTCCCAAAATGCAATCTGTGAACTTGCATTTGAGATAAAATTTTAAGATTTCAATATTAAATGATATCATCAAAGTAAGAAATGAAAAAAAAAACAGTAATAGTCCCATTATAGAGCACAATTAATATAATTAGTGCAAACAATCGAGAGAATTGCCCTTTTGTATCATAATGAAATGCCAAAAGGCTAATGAAATGTTCATTGATTCGCTTATTGTCATTATTGTTGCAAATGTAAGTGGCAAATTTTGTTATAATTGTAAATGATAAAGACAAAAAAAGTTATAGAATTTCTGTGTCAACATAAAATTTGAAGAATAAAAAATTATTCGATCATTTTTTATATCATTCGGTCAAGTATCAATAAACTGTAAACTGCTTAATGCATCAGAATCTCGAATGTCATCAAAAATTAAATTCAAAAATGCTTGCATGCCTGGAAATATTATCAGACAATATTTTTGCAATTTTGATGCTTCATAAAAAAAAGTAAATATGGATGAGAGAGTATGAAATTTAGAGAAATTAGTGTAAATAGATGACCTTTCGTATTATAGTGATAAAAGACGAGGACAGATTGAATGACGAAATTAGCGGACAGAAAGACAATTTACATTAAATCTTTTTTTTTTACATGGAATGAAACAAACAAACATTGTTAAGGAATGCGAAAAAATAAGTGAGGAAGAGTGTGGATTTATACATCTCTAAACACAGAGGAAGTAATTGTGACAGAAAGAAGAGGAAAAAGAGAGAGGGAGGAACAGAAAGAGGGGAAGAAGAGGGAGCAGATAGGGGAAGTTTATCTGAGACGCTGATAAAACTCGGTTACCAGTAAGTAAGTAAGTGAATGAGTGGGTGGGTGAGTAAGGGCGCCGGTGCTGAAGTAAAATGTTGGGTACTGACGATAATTTGGTACTAACGCCCTTTGTCTGTATAGTGAAGATATACGCTTGCTAATCTTTGACCTTGCAAATAACAGTTTAATCAGAACGTTTCTGATAACATTCACAAATTAACCAGCGCAAAGAAAGATTTTGATTTTAAATACCAAAAAAAAAACATAGAAAGCACATATGTAACAAAACATTTTTACTTGTGATAAAATTTTCCAATAAAATAAAATATTAATACAGAAGTATAGCTACAACAAAGCCTATATGACAAACAGAAGAATAAGATCAATTTAAAATTAATATAAAAATTAATTTTACTTGTTGATTTGTATTGAAAATTGCTTAAATTCATCCGATGGTCATCAATTATCTTTATGACACCATAATAAGTTTTATTGTATAGGTAAGTTATATGCTATTATTACTTTGACAGCCATAATGATGAAACAGTGGAAAAAAACAAATTCAACCTTTCAGTTTTAATAAATTGTCATGGAAGCAGTGAATTTCATCAGCTAGTACATAAAGTACACTTTTCAAACATTTCGTTAATCTAAATACAAATTCACCAATAAAAACCGATGTGTTGCTATTTAGTAATATGTTAGTGAAGATTTGAGTAAAATTTACTTTTAATGCTGCTTGACGATACACATTTTTTCACGTTTTCGAGAAATGCTCCTGCTTTGGCAGTTTGAATAATGGAATTAGTAAATCCAAACAATATAAATTAGACTTTTGCAAAGCGAATAAATAGATTGTATATTGAAGCACATTTTCGAGATTGGTACGTCAACAAATATGACTCGAATTTCTCTATTGACATAATCACTATTACGGATTATGCAATAAAGGATGTCATATAACTGAAATGAAACAATTTGAAATTTGAATATGAATTAGTTGAATTTCAAAACAGAAAGCAAAAGAGGAAACGAAATATGTGAGAAGGTAATAAATGCAATAAGAATTTTTCAAACAAAAAAAAAAGAAAAGCAAAATAAATTCATTGAGAATAATACATTTTTGAGCTCAATTACTTAATAGTTGCAATAATTATACGTGGGACAAAAATTACGCTACATCATGTGAAGCAGTAAATCGCGTAAGTTGACGTATAGAGAAAACATGCATGCGTGGAATGTCAATCGTGCAGAATGCAAATTCATCGAATAATGATAATAATTAGTAACAGTAGCATATATTAATAAAATATAAAAATTGGAGAAAAGGCATAAGCACTCCGAATAAAATTTCAATTCTACCAATGTTCGAATATTATTTCGCATATACAGACAAAAGCAACAATAAATAAAAGGATGGAGCAGAAATGCTTCGAACATTGAGTAGTTCTATTCTGGATCTACCCCTAAAAGAAGACTGAAAAAGAGAAAGAGAGAAAAAAGCTCATTTTTGTATAGAAGAGTACTCATACAGATTACTTAGTCATGCAGATTACTTAACAGTCTGTGTAGATCAATGTCAGAGATCTCAGAAGTAATAATTCTCTGTAAGGATCAAACGAATGATGATGGAGTCTTCGATGTATTTGCATATCTTAACCCTTTTCCTATGTTATTTATTTCTATGGTATTATTATTACTTGCTTAATTAATGAGCTTAATTAATTATTGCTTATTTCAGATTGCTTTGAAGTCGGAGCTTTAAAGAATGCTCGCCGTGAATGAAGAAGGCCCGGCAGTGCCGGGAATATTTGACGTTCTCCATTATTTGGAGAACGAACCTGTAATGCTAAATGCATTACAGGAATTTATAAATATGACACAGCAGGTAAGTATCCCATTTTTCCTTTCATTTATTTATTCATCTTTCACAAACTGATTTATTCCTTTCATTTATTCATTTTTACTCGGTGTTGGTACTTTATTGTGTCAGAGAAAAATTATAAGAGATTCATGTTACGAGTACTGGAAATAATGATAAAATAATCATTATAAGTTTTTCAGCGTGAAAGCCTGCTGTTAGCCCGCTTGACCGAGGCAGAAGGAAGGCTGGCTGAATATGAAGGGCGAAATGCCCAGGAAGTGAGAGAAGAGCGGGATGAAGAAGAGGAAGAAATGGAGGAAGGACCGGCACCTCAGGAGCCGGAATTTAATATTGAAGAGGCAGAGTGGGCACCTCTGCCGGAAAGTGACGATGAAACTGAGTGGTTAACGGAAGCAGAGCGTGCCCCTCTGCCAGATAGCGACGACAGCGAAGAAAGTCCTGAGGTGTCGGCGGCACCGGTGGAAGCAAGTGGCGTTGAGGAACCGGAGGAGGAAGTTCGAGAGATCGTCCTGTAAGCTTTAATTTAATGTATTGGAGAAAAATTAAAGTAAAATTGAATTTTACCAGTTACATAAAACGGATAAATCTGGCTAAGTTTAAATTTATTTTAGAAGATCAAGGACGATCAGAATCGCGGTTCCAGCCACGAATAGGACGTTGGCTGCGGCAATACCGGAAGCGTTTCGCCCCGCAGATCTAGGGGAACTTCCGGAACAACTCCGAAGGGAGTTGGAAATGCCGCAGGCGAAGCCGTACACGGTTGTTCGGGCGGAAGGAAATGTCAACATCGGTAATTTTTTAATTTTAGCATTGAAATGAACCATATGTTTCTATTTACTTTTACCAATGAAATCAAAGACAAAACATCCATACTGATAGATAATTAGCTCTGTCTACGTAAATAATATTTTTCTATTTTCAGTGTGCGGCATCTGCAACAGGCAGTTTGCAACATTGAAAGGGTGGCGCATCCATACCTCGAGGATGCATAAGCAGGATGGTAAGTACTTTATGGCGATATTCCTAGTTATACATTTGGCTTAGTCTAAAAAATATCACCTTAACTATACATATTCCAGGTTTCTGTGCCCGTTGTGGGCATTGTCTCCTGCTGCCGCCCTCGTTTACGGCTGCGCAGAAGACTGCTGCGATGGAGCTACATGCCCTTGACTGGTGCCCAAGGGCATGCGCAGCCGTAATGAAAGAAAGACAGGTGAAACGCCGCCGTCTGAACCTTGTGGGGAGAGAAGAGGACACTCATCACCTCTTCGTTCCAGGTGAGAAATGCTTGAAATTCATGAAAAATTGGAAAGTTTGAAAAAACGAAACTTTGAATGATTAGAGAAAACAGAACATCTCATAAAAAAAAATAATGATTCCATAGTTTTCCTAATCAGTGAATCGCTGTTTCAGACCACTAACACCGTCTGGCATTCCCCATGCGGTGACCTGCCGCTGCCTGTTTCAACAAGTTCGCCACCCTCCATCCAGCGAAGCCGGTCAAGCGGGTTAGTGCATTTTAAAAATAAATAAATAAAGGACGAAATAAAAAAGAAAATAAAAACAAAAAACTAAAAAATACGAAAAAATAGAAATAAAAAAAATAAAAAAAAACAAAAATAAAATAAAATAAAAAAAATAAAAATAGAAAAAAATAAAAAGCCAAAAAAAAAAACGAAAAAATAAAAATAGAAAAAAATAAAAAGCCAAAAAAAAAAAGCGAAAAAATCAAAAAAAAAATTTTTTACTTTTTGAATTAATATTGGGTGTAGAAGTGATTGAATTCCAAATTCAGGAGAATTTTGGATTTTTGGAAGACCATTTTATACTAGTATATGTTATTATTGATAGTGCAACATGATCAAAATTTGGAAAAAGAGTTTTAGTCTCCATTTCGAATTCAATTGCTTATTTTCATTTTTTGATTTTAATACTTGTTGTTTTTTTTATTACTCACAATTGTTGAAAGTTTATCGTTTAATTAATTATTTGCTTTAATTAATTTTGTTTCTTTTTTCTACTGAAATCATTTCTCTGTTGAAAGTTTAGGTTCTTGATCATTTTTATTTTACAGTTATGTTTGTAACACCTAATTTTTAATGTTTGTTTCTTAAGGTTTATTAACATTTGTTAATGATACTAAAGTAATTGAATTGCAAGTATGGGTAAGGGTCTGAGAGAAGTTGTAGTTTTTCTAAAACCGATTTGTACTGGCTTAATTTGTTACTGATAGTACGTAAGAACTTGGAAATTTATGAAGAAGTTTCTCGCTCTAAGCATTAATTTGGGCACTGATTGAAAGCTTAGTGTTCTAAATTTCTTTTTTTTCTTTTTTCCATTTTTTTCCTTTTTCATCATTAAAATTGTTTTATTTTAATGTCATCTTTCATTTTTTATTTACTTATTTTTTTTGTTGAATTTTGTTGTATAGATTAGGCACCAACTTGTGTCCTAATTAAATTGATAATATTCTTAGTTTAATTGTAATTTGAATATTTGTTAACGATTTGTGTTGTTTCACTTGTGTTAAATTAATAGTGTTTATTCTGAATTAAGTTCATAATATTTTAATTTTTAATTTTGTAGTTCCTTCAATTTTTTTGAATGAATAACATTCAAAAAAATTGAAGTAACATTCAAATGAGTAGCATTCAAAAATTTTATATGTTTATGTAATTCTTTTTTTTTGATCGGATTCGAAAAATTTTTGAAAGTTTAAGTAACTAATACTTAAGCTTTCATTTTCATTTATACATGACCAAGATACCCTAACTACTTGCCTGATATATATTTTCTCATACTCACCTGAATGCGAATTAAGAATACTTTTTAATCCAGTTAGCTTTCAATTTCTTGTAAGTTCAAATTCACCCATTTTTTAGATATTTCCAAGTCATCGAAACCTTTTAATTTTTGAATACAGTTATAGTTCGTCTTATTAGACACCGTTTTGCTTCAATTTTTAGTTTCTTGAATTTTCGTTTTCTTCTAGCCATCGATTTTTTTAAAAATTTTTTAACATGTTCTAGTTTTTATCTTTATTTTATTCACTTTCCATTTTTTCTTTCATTAATTTCATCTGAATCTCTTAAATTTTCAATTCTGTTTCATTTTCTGCTTCACATTTCCTAACAATTTTTTCCTTTAACTTTGACTAGCTTCTTTTTTGCTTGTTTTTGTGTTTTGCATTTAATTAATTGCATGGCTTATAATAGTTTCACTTATTTCACATATAACATTTTAAATGGGTGTTTGGTACTGTTGTAACTTTGGTTAATTTGCATGCATTTCAATATTTCTAATTGATGCATGTTTTTTGCTAATTTCACTTACATAACACTCGAATTACATCCTTAATTACTCGCCCTAATTTTTAACTTCTTCATTTTTCCTTTCTTTTTTTGCATTTGGGTTGCTTTCACTACTTCATTTTTTTTTACTTATTGTTCTTAAATGCCTTCATTTTCTTTTTCTTTTTTTTTAACTTCATTTTTTACTTATTGCATGCCTTCATTTTTTACATTGTTCTTAAATTAGTTTTATAGGCAGTACTAACTTCATCCTTTTATTTTTTATTAACTAATTTTATAGGTGATAACTGCATGCTTTTGTTTTTTATTAAACTAATTTTACGGGTAACACTAACTGCATGCTTTTATTTTCTACTTATTGTTCTTAAATTAATTTCATAGGTAATACTAACTGCATGCATTTATTTTTTATCAACTAATTTTGTAGATAATATTAACTGCATGATTTTATTTTTTGTTAAACTGAATTTGTAGGTAATACTAACCGCATGCTTTTTTTATTAAACTGAATTTATAGGTAATACTAACTGCATGATTTTATTTTTTGTTAAACTGAATTTATAGGTAATACTAACTGCATGATTTTATTTTTTGTTAAACTGAATTTACAGGTAATACTAACTGCATGATTTTATTTTTTATTAAACTAATTTTATAGGTAATACTAACCGCATGCCTTTTTTTTATCAAACTAATTTTATAAATAATATTAACTGCTTAATTTAATTTTTTTTAAACTGAATTTATAGGTAATACTAACCGCACGCTTTTGTTTATTAAACTAATTTTATAAATAATACTAACTGCATGATTTTATTTTTTATTAAACTAATTTTATAGGTAATATTAACTGCATGATTTTATTTTTTATTAAACTAATTTTATAGGTAATACTAACCGCATGCCTTTTTTTATCAAACTAATTTTATAAATAATACTAACTGCATGATTTTATTTTTTGTTAAACTAATTTTATAAATAATACTAACTGCATGCTTTTTTTTATCAAACTAGTTCTATAAATAATACTAACTACATGATTTTATTTTTTGTTAAACTGAATTTATAGATAATACTAACTGCATGATTTTATTTTTTATTAAACTAATTTTATAGGTAATACTAACTGCATGCATTTATTTTTTATCAACTAATTTTATAGGTAATACTAACCGTATACTTTCTTTTTATCTAACTAATTTTATAAATATATGATTTTATTTTTTATTAAACTAATTTTATAGGTAATATTAACTGCATGATTTTATTTTTTATTAAACTAATTTTATAGATATTACTAACCGCATGCTTTTTTTTATCAAACAAATTTTATAGGTAACACTAACTGCATGCTTTTTTTATCAAACTAATTTTATAAATAATACTAACTACATGATTTTATTTTTTAAATATTTATAAATAGTACTAGCTACATGATTATTTTTTATTAAACTAATTTTATAGGTAATACTAACCGCATGCTTTTTTTTTTATTAAACTAATTTTATAAATAATACTAACTGCATGCATTTACTTATTGTTGTTAAACTAACAAGTAATACTAATTGCATGCATTTACTTATTGTTGTTAAACTAATAGGTAATACTAACTGCATGCATTTACTTATTGTTGTTAAACTAATAGTAATACTAACTGCATGCATTTACTTATTGTTGTTAAACTAATGGGTAATACTAACTGCATGCTTTTATTTTTTAAACTAATTTTATGGGTAATACTAACTGCATGCATTTACTTATTGTTATTAAACTAATAGTAATACTAACTGCATGATTTTATTTTTTATTAAACTAATTTTATAGGTAATACTAACCGCATGCCTTTTTTTTATCAAACTAATTTTATGAATAATACTAAGTGCATGATTTTATTTTTTGTTAAACTACTTTTATAGGTAATACTAACCGCATGCTTTTTTTTATCAAACTAGTTCTATAAATAATACTAACTACATGATTTTATTTTTTGTTAAACTGAATTT
>SSBO01000011.1:207073-219403 GCA_005281725.1 Wuchereria bancrofti
TGCATGCATTTACTTATTGTTGTTAAACTAATAGGTAATACTAACTGCATGCATTTACTTATTGTTGTTAAACTAACAAGTAATACTAATTGCATGCATTTACTTATTGTTGTTAAACTAATAGGTAATACTAACTGCATGCATTTACTTATTGTTGTTAAACTAATAGTAATACTAACTGCATGCATTTACTTATTGTTGTTAAACTAATGGGTAATACTAACTGCATGCTTTTATTATTTTAAACTAATTTTATGGGTAATACTAACTGCATGCTTGCACTTACTTTTTGTTATTTAACTGATAGTACTTACTGCATGCATGCTTTTACTGTTGGTAAATTAACTGATAATAATAATTGCAGCCTGTTATTTCTTGTTGTTAACCAAAAGGAATACTAACTGCATGCATTTACTTATTGTTGTTAAACTAATATAGGTAATACTAACTGCATGCATTTACTTATTGTTGTTAAACTAACAAGTAATACTAATTGCATGCATTTACTTATTGTTGTTAAACTAATAGGTAATACTAACTGCATGCATTTACTTATTGTTGTTAAACTAATAGTAATACTAACTGCATGCATTTACTTATTGTTGTTAAACTAATGGGTAATACTAACTGCATGCTTTTATTATTTTAAACTAATTTTATGGGTAATACTAACTGCATGCATTTACTTATTGTTATTGAACTAATAGTAATACTAACTGCATGCTTTTATTTTTTACTTATTGTTCTTAAATTAATTTTATAGGTAGTGTTGTTAAACTAATAGTAATGCTAACTGCATGCTTTTACTTATTGTTGTTAAACTAATACGTAATACTAACTGCATGAGTTTGCTTATTGTTGTTAAACTAATAGGTATTGTTGTTAAACTAATAGGTAATACTAACTGCATGCTTTTATTTTTTTTAAACTAATTTTATGGGTAATACTAACTGCATGCATTTACTTATTGTTGTTAAGCATGCTTTCACGGAATTTTTCTTATTTTGCTGTTCCAGTTCAGTTATTCTGTTTTAAAATTTTATTTTGGTTCTCTTTTGCAAAGTGCCATTCCGCTCTTATTGATAACAATTATCTTTTTACACTCCGTTTTATCTTCCTTTTTGTTCTTATTTAAAAGCTCTATGCTTGTTATTTTTTGAATTGTTGTCCCAGAAAAGAAGTAATCGTTTTGTTTTTAATTTTTTTTAGGTTTACGCTTCAGTTTTTCTACTTTTTGCTAAAGCCCAGGCATGCTGCATATTATTTCAACGGTGCAAAAGAATGGTTTATTGCTATTTAATTTCGGTACTTTGTTTCGGAAGGAAACAGTTCAGTTTTACATGGATTATGGGATAGAATTAAAAATCAGAAATATGGTCGAATGCTGGTGAATGTATTTCAACTTTCAATTAGTCTTACTCGTAAGTTTGTTTTGTTTATTTTTGTTTCCAATTGTGTAAAAACTATTTTCATCTTTTTTAAAATTACCATTTTTGTCCAACGATCTTTCCTTTAATATATGCTGTAATTGTTGTTAAATGTTAGTTACAGCACCAAAATGCATAAAAATATGTAAAAATTATTTTTAAGATGAAAAAGCAAAATTAGGTTCCTTTGTTGATGATTAGGAATCACTACAATATTATCAATTGTTTAACAATTGAGTGGCCAGTTTTCTATTCTAAAAAATTGTATCAAAAAAGTCGAGCAAATAAAAATGGAGTTAAAGTGAAAATTACAAATTATCAAAGCATCGTTTCTTTTTTTTGCAAAAAAAAGAAAAATACAAAATTTTTTTTGGAACTTGAAAAAGAGAAACTTTTTAACAATAAAGATTTAACAAGTAAGCATTTCGAACTGTTGGAAAACGATAATTAATAATCCCATTGAGTCCATTAGATTTTTTCAAGGTAGCAATTATCATCAATTAATATTTATGATTTAAAACATCATGACTTTTCTAACCTCTATTAAATTTAACTGCTTTTTAATATAACACACACGTCATTGTTTACTTGTTTACTTCATTCAATTCCTATTTACTTCACTTTCTGCTTGTATAAAGTATTTTGCATAATGCAATCAAATTTTAGTAATATATAACACTCTACGAAATTTTAGGCATTGAAAATGAACAGACCAGTAGTTAGGCCCATCAATCTGTAGAAATGTTTCTACTCAATATATTTTTACTCGAAATAAACGCGATTGATTAGAACAAATGAAAAATTAATGGTTGTTTCATAATAAGTGAATCATTAGGTAAGTTGCAGTACAACAACAGAAAAAAGCATCCAACTAATGTCCAATGATTATTTAAGAATTTAAGATAATTTCAAAGCTTACAACAAATTTTCAACATATTAAACAACTGATATTAGCATCGATGGAATTTAAAATTGAATGGATAATGGAGACAAATTTCAATCAACTGTTGTTCTCTTTAGCTGGTAAAACAGGAATGCTTTTTATGGTGTCCTCAATCGGCCAATTGTACTGCTTACAGATCAGTTCATCGTAATGTACGGAATAAATCTGTGATCGAATGTATTGCTCCATATTTTCCGGTTCCGGATACAGACCAGCTATTCCACGCTACAAATTGGAAAGTGTTAGTTTTCATGGAATTTATTGAAGATTTAAAATTTGTGCATAATCCGACGAGGAATTATTAAAACTTAGTGACTCAAAGTTCTAATTTGTAAGGTATGTATAGGTAACATTATTTCATTTAATGAAGTTTTTCTGGATAAGTAATATCAGCAAATATGTAAGTTATAATATAGGAAATGAAAAAATAATAATGAAAATTTCATTTATTGCATACAAATGTTTGTTTAAAAAAATTTAGAAGGTGATAGGAACCTTATAGCTATATTTTCCAATCTCCAAAGCTATAGAAACTGAAATCTCTCGAATCTTGCAAAGACTCGGGTAAATGCAACCAAAACTTATATCTTCTTCGGTTACGCTGGATGCAACTTCCTAAAAATTTAATTAAGAATTTCCGATGAAACCAAACAATTGCGTTGGGACAAAGACAGATGGATTGTATATTATAAAACCGAAAGCAATTTCGATATCGTTTCCACCCGTGGTAATAAGCCTACCCTCGAATAAAGGAAGAATATAGAAAAGCAACCCTAGCGGCGATCAGAAATATTTCTTCGTCGATATGTCGCACTTCAAATAGCACAACACCCAAACCGATTCCCGGGAAAATATACGAATTATTGCCCTGTCCGGGCTTGTAACACTTCCCATCGTAATTAACTTCTGGGAATGGACTGCCACTTGCAAATAATGCTTTTCCCTGAAATTTCAACAAAACAAAAAAAAACTCTGTCATTCGAATGCAAAAAATTTCTAGATTTTAACATTCTAATTTAATTCTTCAATCGATGTTATTATTTTTGATTCAATAATAAATAATATTTTTAAATGCTATTTAATAAACATAAGTAGGCGACTAATTTTTTATTAATATATTAATGATATTTGAAAATATTATTCGAAACATTTTTGCAGGAAAATTTCCTACTGCTAATTCATTTGCAAAATTCAACAGTGTTTTCTACATTTACACTATCTTACCGCAGTCAGCTTTTGATGGTAACTGTGAAATTTGATTGCTGTGATTTGATGGCTACTTAAAATTTCATCAGTCGTCGTAGTTTCCTGCAAAAATGTTTCGAATAATATTTTCAAATATCATTAATATATTAATAAAAAATTAGTCGCCTACTTATGTTTATTAAATAGCATTTAAAAATATTATTTATTATTGAATCAAAAATAATAACATCGATTGAAGAATTAAATTAGAATGTTAAAATCTAGAAATTTTTTGCATTCGAATGACAGAGTTTTTTTTTGTTTTGTTGAAATTTCAGGGAAAAGCATTATTTGCAAGTGGCAGTCCATTCCCAGAAGTTAATTACGATGGGAAGTGTTACAAGCCCGGACAGGGCAATAATTCGTATATTTTCCCGGGAATCGGTTTGGGTGTTGTGCTATTTGAAGTGCGACATATCGACGAAGAAATATTTCTGATCGCCGCTAGGGTTGCTTTTCTATATTCTTCCTTTATTCGAGGGTAGGCTTATTACCACGGGTGGAAACGATATCGAAATTGCTTTCGGTTTTATAATATACAATCCATCTGTCTTTGTCCCAACGCAATTGTTTGGTTTCATCGGAAATTCTTAATTAAATTTTTAGGAAGTTGCATCCAGCGTAACCGAAGAAGATATAAGTTTTGGTTGCATTTACCCGAGTCTTTGCAAGATTCGAGAGATTTCAGTTTCTATAGCTTTGGAGATTGGAAAATATAGCTATAAGGTTCCAATCACCTTCTAAATTTTTTTAAACAAACATTTGTATGCAATAAATGAAATTTTCATTATTATTTTTTCATTTCCTATATTATAACTTACATATTTGCTGATATTACTTATCCAGAAAAACTTCATTAAATGAAATAATGTTACCTATACATACCTTACAAATTAGAACTTTGAGTCACTAAGTTTTAATAATTCCTCGTCGGATTATGCACAAATTTTAAATCTTTAATAAATTCCATGAAAACTAACACTTTCCAATTTGTAGCGTGGAATAGCTGGTCTGTATCCGGAACCGGAAAATATGGAGCAATACATTCGATCACAGATTTATTCCGTACATTACGATGAACTGATCTGTAAGCAGTACAATTGGCCGATTGAGGACACCATAAAAAGCATTCCTGTTTTACCAGCTAAAGAGAACAACAGTTGATTGAAATTTGTCTCCATTATCCATTCAATTTTAAATTCCATCGAGACTAATATCAGTTGTTTAATATGTTGAAAATTTGTTGTAAGCTTTTTTGAAATTATCTTAAATTCTTAAATAAATGTTTGTTTAAAAAAATTTAGAAGGTGATAGGAACCTTATAGCTATATTTTCCAATCTCCAAAGCTATAGAAACTGAAATCTCTCGAATCTTGCAAAGACTCGGGTAAATGCAACCAAAACTTATATCTTCTTCGGTTACGCTGGATGCAACTTCCTAAAAATTTAATTAAGAATTTCCGATGAAACCAAACAATTGCGTTGGGACAAAGACAGATGGATTGTATATTATAAAACCGAAAGCAATTTCGATATCGTTTCCACCCGTGGTAATAAGCCTACCCTCGAATAAAGGAAGAATATAGAAAAGCAACCCTAGCGGCGATCAGAAATATTTCTTCGTCGATATGTCGCACTTCAAATAGCACAACACCCAAACCGATTCCCGGGAAAATATACGAATTATTGCCCTGTCCGGGCTTGTAACACTTCCCATCGTAATTAACTTCTGGGAATGGACTGCCACTTGCAAATAATGCTTTTCCCTGAAATTTCAACAAAACAAAAAAAAACTCTGTCATTCGAATGCAAAAAATTTCTAGATTTTAACATTCTAATTTAATTCTTCAATCGATGTTATTATTTTTGATTCAATAATAAATAATATTTTTAAATGCTATTTAATAAACATAAGTAGGCGACTAATTTTTTATTAATATATTAATGATATTTGAAAATATTATTCGAAACATTTTTGCAGGAAACTACGACGACTGATGAAATTTTAAGTAGCCATCAAATCACAGCAATCAAATTTCACAGTTACCATCAAAAGCTGACTGCGGTAAGATAGTGTAAACGTAGAAAACACTGTTGAATTTTGCAAATGAATTAGCAGTAGGAAATGTTGTCGAAATTATTATTAATAATACTTGAAAAGAACTTTGACCTTAATTTCAGAAATAGAAATGTCTTCGAAAGCAGTGTCTTTAATATTATTTCAAAAATGAAAATGCTTTACTTTAGTGTATTGAATTGCTTCTTCAGCAGTACATTCAGATTTGCTCGTCGGATTTGACAATGCAAAAATGATAGGTCGTTCGTTTAGTTCAGCCATTTTCCGTATTATTTGTTCAGAAAATGCACCATGAACGGTTGATACACCGATAATACCGGTTGGCCGTACTTTCTCGATAATCTAAAATTTCTTATCAAACAGTTAAAAATCATAGCCACAATCAAAAAAAAGGTAAATATAGTATTATTTTTCTTGCAAAATTTTCACATAATTATTTGATTATTCCATTACTGTGTGTTTGCATTTGTCGAAAACGACATTACTTACCTGTGAATATAATTAAATTTAAACTTTCATTGGAATCAATAAGCTAATCTCGAGCAAATCCTTCATATGTGGCATTTCTTTAGCGTATTTTTGATGCTCTGGCTTTACTACTGGACTGTTTACGGTAATTAATCCTTTGCTATTGATAAGAAATATGCGCTTGTATGCATCCTTTTTAGACGTACCCTCGCGCTGCATCTGCAGCACGCACATATCGGCGGTACCTGTTGCGGCCTAAGGGTAAATTTGAATAAAAAAGTTTGAATTAAGTCAAATCTAGCTTTTCAGGTTGTCATTTATCCTCCAATACTGCTTGATTGTTCTATGTTTTTACTTAAATTTGCATCGAACATTTTAAATTTATGCAAATTATATTTTAAATAACTTTTTTACTGGAATGAAACATTCTATCTCCCCGTACAACAAAAAATATTTTCCGATATTTTGAAATTGTTATATATCCTCAAATTAATATTTCAATATTCATTGATGATAATATCCCTTAGGCTAATATTCTTTAAGTTCCAAACAAATATTTGAATTGAAGATTACAAATTTAACAATAGTTCAGCAAAAAAAGAAAAAAACTTTACCGCTCCAGCTCCTAAAAATAGTAATATTTGCTCGCTCATTTTTTTTTGCAAAATATTTCCGCATGATAACAAGCCAGCAACAACAATTGATGCAGTTCCTGAAAAAAAGAAATGAAAGAAGTTGGAATGACAGGTAAATTTGATGTATTCAAGTTACTGTGAAGCGATTAAGGTAAAGTCGTCGTCTATTCTCTAACATTTATTTTACGTTTTACGTGGAATGCGATGGATAGAAATGAATAGAATTTTTAAACAAAATTCATAAAATAAATCTGAATTTGATGTGAACATTTCCTGTAATAATTATTTTGCAATGCAAATACTAATGCAGTGCTTAAAACAATTTTATATTTCTAACATATGTCATGTCACCTTGAATATCATCGTTGAATGTCGCATACTCATTCCTATACTTTGCTAATAAACGTCCTGCATTTGCATTTGCAAAATCCTCAAATTGTATCAGTGTTTTTTGACCAAATCTAAAAAATTTTTCCATAAATTTAAATTTTCATTCTTGGGTTTTACAATAAAATATTCCAATTTCAAATATTCGGATAATGCAATTATTACTTCTGATAATAATGCAATTAAAATTGAAATACTATTCAACATGTGATCATTCAATTATCACTAGTGATAGTAATAATCATATAGAATAATTATTAAAATAATTTAATTCACCTCTTAACACATGCTTTCATAAAATTATCAATCAATAAATCATATTGAGCACCGCGTACTCGTTTCTGTCTTAATCCAGTATAAAATGGATCTTTTAGCAATTCCTAAAATTAATGACATATTCTATAGATCAATTAAAGAATTGCACTTTTTTTCGTACTGATATACTTCTGAATATTATATAGTAACTTTTAATTATAAATCAATAGCAATACTTATAACAAAGATTAATTTGTTAATTAATTTGTTAATTTTTGAAATTCTTTTTTTGTTTTTCTCAAACGATTAATTTGTTTTTGATTTACTAAATTCTCAACAATTTTAACTATGTAACACTTTTCTGATTGATTCATGTTTATTTTATTTATCTCATTGAATGAAGTTATTTTTTTAATTTCAACAAAAGTTTAAATTTGAAACAAATTTCTTCAAAAAAAATGAAAAGAGTAAAACTTATTTCACAATCTGTTCCACAATCGAGAAGAATTGGTAGACAACATTTAGGTTGAACACCACCAAATGCTACATACAATGATAGTTTACCAATTGGTATACCCATACCATATGCGCCCAAATCACCCAAACCAAGAATACGTTCACCATCGGTGACAACAATAGCCTTTAATTAATTCATTTATGAAATTTTTACAAATTAGCGAATTCATTTTTTACTTAGGAATTTCTCAAAAATTTATCCTTCCTTTCTGGTAGTTTATAACTTTTATCTTTCTCACTCTTTTCCTCTTAAATTTTTGAAATTCATATTATCTAAGCAAGTCTTTTAGGTTTTTTCTAGGTGTAATGGAGAACTTTTTAACACTGAGTACTTTTTCTCGCATTCATGAAAACTGTCTTTAAAATTAGGTTACTTAATACCTAAAAATGGGCATCTTACCTATCATGATGATCATTATCATAAATGTCCGGGTTACATGTACACGAAAAAGTCTTCATTCATTCGTGAAAATAATAAAAAATATTTAAATCTTACCCTAACATCACGTTCTGGCCAATTACTTAATATTTGATAGATTTTACTGATGCTATTATCATTTATTGTAATGTAAATACCTCTGAAATACAATACGTCTAACAATAAAGCATTTTTAATGAATTGCTAATTTTAAATTTAAAAAAAAGAAAAAACGCTGAAAGAGAAGTTAAGAAGTATTCTTAAAGATAGATCATCGATCAATTTGAGTAAATTTTAGAGGTCATCGATTAATTTCACTAAATTTTAAAGGTCATCGATTAATTTCACCAAATTTTAAACTAATGAAAATTAAATAAAGAATTTTTTTTTAGAAGGAATGTTAAATTTGTAAAAGATAAGAAACTAATCATATATCAGAAAACAGAAAAAAAAAACTACCATATTTTTCTTAAAAATTATAAACAAAAATAGAAAGATATAAACGATTAATGTACGAAATAAAAACTTTCCTTAAAAATTTTCCTTACTTTGGTCGTCGAAAAATATGGCCAAATTTTTGGCAAGCTAAGCCAACGGTTGGAGTATAAATGATTGGTAATAGCTCTTGAACATATTCAATGACAACACGATAATAAAGTTTCTCGTTTTGATCCTTGAAATTCATTTTTTCTCGAGATATAATTTCAAAGCAAAAATAAAACTCAAGTAGAAAAAAAAGAAAAGAACTGGCCAATAGGAGAAGTTAAAACAGTTGTATTAAGTAAAAACTAATTTTTGAGTAACATTGAAAATGATAGATCTAAGATATAGACTTATGTGTTGAAATTAGTTTGAAATTTGTTTAAGAAAATTAATCATTTTTAAACTATACCATAAACCAGTAAGTAAAATTGTTTGTGGAATTCCTACGAATTCTTATTTAAACTTCTAAAGTTGCAATTTTTTTCTTATCTATAAAATAGTATATTGAAAATCAAAATTTGCTATTTAAATTTATTTACTTAATACCTGAAGATTATCTAAAATAATATATTTTTTAAGATTGTCATTTTCCTCTCGTAATTGACAAATCACTCGATAAACTTGCAATTCTTCGGTTTCAAATGCTGCTGGCAAAAGGCCATGAATTCCCAAATGTTGTCGCTCAGTTAGACTAAAAGCCATTCCCTAAAAATTTGCCAAATTGCTTTCATTATTTAAAAGAACTAAAATAGCTTTTACATTTGTTCTATTAATCATATTGAAAAATTAAAACAAAAAAAAAAAGAAAGCAATCATTTTCAATTATTACTTAAGTTCCAATCAAGTAATAAATGAGTGAAACAATAAGGAGAAAAGTAATAGTTATTTATAAGTATAAAGTAGTAATTCCATGGTTTATAATTTATAATTATTTAAATTATTGTGTAAATTCATTATATTCACTTAGAATTATGCTGTAAAATGTTATCCACCGGAATGTAACTCACATTTGCATTTCGTTTGTTTTTCTTTTGAAATAACTAAACTGACAAGTAAAAATATTTTTATTAATTTCTATTTTTTATTTTAAATCTTATTTTTTTTATAAATTTTAAAATTTTATTTTAAATTATTAATTTCTATGATAATAAAATATATCAGTGCTAATATTAATAACATCAGTTATTACATACTTATATCCATTTCATAAAATAATTTTTTTTTCACTTTATTAATAAATATGCAAATTAAATAATAATGTATAAGTGTTACCTTATTATATCGAGGTATTCTTAGCAAATCAGCACCGCGGTATGCTGGAACCGCGATTTCCTGACGATAAAGTTGGTTCACTTCTGGTAAATCTTCTAATATCGGATTATTCGCCATTTTTTGTTTGACGACACTAATAGCTACGCTTCACTGTAAGATGAAATAATGTCAATAATTTCTAAAAGATTGTTTAAATAAAAGTAAAATTTGCATATGACAAATCTTTTGCATTTTTTTAAAGCATTTAATTAGTGTGTATAATTTCATAAGTCTGAAAAAGTAATTCAGTGACAGAAATTATTTTCAGAGATTTGTCATTTAACTAACAGATAAAAGAATTTAATTTTAAGTAAATATTTGACAATTGTGGAAATTAGAGATAGACATTTGAATTTAAATTTGTCTTCTATTACGTCGTAGTATGTGTAAGTGTAAATAATTTAGCAATATATTTCATTTCAATCGATTTCATTTCAACTCAATTTTTTTTGTGCTTTAATCTTTTCAGTTCCTTAAATATGAAAAAAAAAAATGAAAAACATTTACTAATCGATTATAAGATTGTGTATAGGACTAGTGGATCAAATTTCAAAATTATATTGTTTAATCAGACAGATAGTTTCAAATATAAAAAATATTTTTACGATCAACTTTTAAGATCAATAAACAAATTTAGAGAGCAAAAAAAAAAAAATATTTTCATAATTCTCAATTAATTATTCATCAGAGTTAAAGTAATATGAATGATTTTATTCTGTTCATTTTAATCAAAATTTTTTGTTTCTCTACTTAGCTGTAAAATTTAGATGATGAAAAGTTAGAATAAAAAGCATAAAGTTAAAAATTATCAGAAAGATGAATAAATCCTAATTAATATCAACAAATTTAAAGTCCAACGGTAATTCAAATGAAACGTATTAAATTTAAGAAGATATAATCAAAAGACTCCCTATCTGATTAACATTTTTCTCATTTTTATGTATTCCTAAACTATCGTTTCCCACTTTTTTTTTATCTAAAAGACAGCAACTGCGCTACTTTATTAAGCATCCAATTCTTATCTAATCACGAAATGATAACAGACTGTTAATTTGAATTCAATATACTGTGACATTATTTCTTCAAATTGCAACGATGCAAAAAATATTTGCAAAAATGTGACACTGTGAATGAAATTCTCCAAATGATAAATTGATTTTATAGGAAAAGCAATCTATGTTATAATCAGTTAATTTTAAAATAAATCACTCATTTAAAATGAAAGAATTGAAAAATGATAGATTGAGTCGTTTTTTGATTAAATTTGTTTCAATTTTAGTTTCAATTTTTGCTCAGATTTTTTTTTTTTTTGAAAGTTTTCTGCAATTAGTCATTTCAGTATTAAAAAAAAAGAATTATTTCCAAATGTTCGTTGCTAATTTTGTTTTCTTTGTTTTTTCTATGAATTGAACTAAAGTGCAATTTCTAATGGAATAATTGCTAATTGATCAGTTAAGCATAGAACGGAAATTAAAAAAAAAAAAAAGAAAACAAGAATCATATCTATAAAAAATATATACAAAATGTTTACGTTAATTTTAATTTTAGCAGCAAAGAAGGCGGAATTGATTTGATAATAAACATAAGTTGTTTACTGCATGATAACTAGAAGCAATCGTACGATCACGTGAGCACTCGTCAAGAATGTTTAAGTTTGCTTATTTCATATTCTTTTATTCATTCTATGTTTCCAAAAATGCAATATACGTTTTCCTGAAGCTATTTTCACCTGTTTTTCTCTTCAAAAATGCGTAAATAATTTTTATCCAACAATCAATCAATCCATTGTTATGCTTAATTTCATATTTTTATTACTTTCCATTCTATTTCTAACATTTTAGAATTACTGTAAAGCTAATTAATTATTTTTGTAACTAACACCAAAGCACATATTCCATAATACATTAATATTATTTTTTAATAGAATAATTAAAAAAGTAAAAGAAGAAATTGTTAAAGATTTGTAATATGAAATGAAAAAAAAAGCAAATCACTCTAATATACCGCGTCGATTTAAACTTTTGTATAAAATATATTTAAATTTCAAAAAAAGAGCAATGACTTTTGAAACATTTCCAATTGAAACGAATGAGAATACTACATCTGTGTGTATGTGTGTGTGTGTGTGTGTGTGTGTGTGTGTGTGTGTGTGTGTGTGTGTGTGT
>SSBO01000011.1:219562-244240 GCA_005281725.1 Wuchereria bancrofti
TTTTTTTTTTCATCCCAAAAAAAAACTAATAAAAAAACTCGATCTAATGCTAGCAGTCTCATTTTTGCCATTTATTTGGAATAAATTGTTATAATTGGAAATTAGTGCAGTGTTAACATTTCATTGATAGGAAACCATTTGATATGATTTGTTCAAATATTTTCCCATTACCATTCAGCCTTTAACTTAATTTTATCAAAAATTTCATCACTCATTTCTATATCTTATTTTTAATTTAATTTCTTTATTTATTTACATTTAATATAAAAAATTTAATTTTCGAATTAAAAATTTAATATTTATTATAACTTTTGCATTTATCGCAATGTAAAAATGGTAACAATTGAGAAATATTGGAAATATGGCATAGTTACAATTTACTTTCCAAATTAAATCTTAAATAAGCCAAGAAGACGTTATTACTGTTAACCCAGTGAATATCGACCGATTTGAAGTAACAATGATAGCTTCTCAAACAAAAGTTAATTTAACTAAACTTACCCTATGTTTACTTGCCCGAGAATTAAGCTATCACTGGTGATAAAAATGGAAAATAAATTGCTTAATGGTTATCATTGAGAAAACAAATGTTGGTTAGAAAGTGATAAGGAAAAAGAGAAAGAGAGAAACTCTATGATATAAATTTTTTCTGCAACAAAAATTTTCTTTACTTATATGATAGTAAATTTAATCACATTCATTAAATTGATCTTAAGTCTTAGATTAGATTCATTCCCGCTAAATTGGAAATGCTTGCAGTGACATTTACAATATTTCCAGATCAAAACTCAAAAATAATTTTAATAGGAAATTTTCCACAAAAGTTATTTTGTTAGTTATTTGTATTACAAACATATTTGCATCTTGCAGTTATTTGCACTATTCTGTGCGATTTTTTGGGTCTTTCTTTCTCTGAAAAAAATCAATTATTTTAAAATTCAAAATCTTTTTTTTTTCTAAAATGTTTAATTTGATTTCGTAATTTTTTTCACTAAATAGTGCGAAAATATTTCGCGTAATCATTTATAGCTATTTCGTAAACAATTCAATGACTAATGAAAACAAATGTATTGAGTGATCCAAACAATATTGTCTCCATCAACACTTCTCTTTTGTTATTCTATTACTGGAAGGTAGGAAAAATTAAAATTCAGTTTTATTCATGTAAGTTATCTTTAATAAAGAAAAAATTAGTATGCATTATAGCCTAATTGCCGCCTATTTACATAAAGCAATTGATACTAGTTGTTTGATCAAGCATTTGTCCATCATCTGCAATTATTCGTGCCTAAAATTCTACGATACTACTAAATAGTTACTAAAATAACCAAAAGCGGAGTATAATAACCAAAATAACCAAAGATAAACCAAAAATAAATACTACTAAATAGTAAAAAATAAAAGCGGAAAAAAAAATAAAAAGTAAAATAAGAAATAAAAAACCAAAATAAACCAAAAGATAAGATAACCAAAAGCGAAGCAATAACTTAAAACTGTATGCCTAGTCAATTCATACATTTGGCGTTACGTAAATGATAGAAAATATTCAATTTATTATTTATTGCAAATTATAAAACAACTTTCATTTTCAAGTTCATTCATCTTAAAAAAAAAAAAAATAGAATGCACCTATTTAAATGACTCAATTGATAAGAAAACCAAATATAAACGGGCTCATGCAATATTTACCCTCAAAGGGTAAATATTTATGCTTTCTGAGAGTCTCAGATAATCTACTTTTGCATGTGCCTTAAAATAACCAATTGATTTGTAGCATACTGGCATTACCAAACCCAAATATTTATGCACCAATTAAAAGATTACTTTAACTTTTATAAAATTACAAAATGCAGTGAAAAAAAGGTGTAAACATTAAATAGAAAAAGTGCTAAAATAGCACAGAAAACAATGGTATGAAATAGAACTAATAATCACTGAGACAATCATACTGATGAGAGTGCCTTTGTTTCCAAAATATTCACCTGCAAAAAATCTTCCCATGGTTTCTCCCATACCTCCAATGTCATGACCTGAAAAAGATTAGAAAAATAGTTAACAGATAATTAAAATTTTAAATAAATGCTAAGTATATATTTTGCAACAAATGCTCCACTGCAAAATCTACGACACTCTAATTAATTAAAAGAAATAACTTAATAGCTACAGTTGCATGCCTTATGCAAGTCTCACATAAGTACTTTTGGCAAGTGCTTATATCCTCAAAGGTAAATTTTTGTTTCAAATAGTTTTGTTTCATATCAAGTTCGTATTTTAAAACATTGTCATCACTGTTTCGATGAGAACATTGATTCTAAGAATGTTTTATTCTGCCATGCTATGATTCATAATTTTTACAGCATTGGAATATATTTTTTTTTTTCAATTTTACGCAGTGACAGTCCAAAGCACTAGACAAAAAGTATCATTAAGACTAGACTCATCTAATTCAGGTTGATTTTCGAATCCAACTATTATTTACAATCAAGTTATTGCAATGTCGACATTTTCACTTTATCTTGAAATTACATGCAACAAACCTGCTCCGGATGTCCTTCCAACTTTTTACATGCTTTCAAATTAACTTGCTCATTTGTACTCTGAAAATTTAAATTTTTAAGAGACAAACAAAGTGTTCTGAATGAGTATTTCAAGTTTCATTACTTTGTATTCAAAGAAATTGTTCTTCTCTTTGTCTTGCCTCTCCTTTTTCCTTCTCACTTTCTCTATTTTCCCCTGGCAAAATGTCACCTTCAGTCATTTCTCATTAGGATTCAAGAAAAGTGAAGAAAATTATAATTTCCGAAATTACCACTAGAAGCATACTTTTTTGCATTCCGACCGAGCAACCTGTACTTCCATCTTATATTTCATGCCGGCGACAACTTGAGATGAAACTTTTAGCAATTTGATTGGCATCAAATGGTACTCATCGTTTGATTGTTGATTTACTTTAGTTAAAATAGTTGGCAATAGTTCCTGTAAATAGCAATCTTTATGAATTAATAGCAATACATGAAATGACTGGAAATTTCTTTTCTGCAAGTAACCCGACACTTTAAAATCTAAATCTATTAAATAATTCCTATTTCTAACTTATACGTTTTCCTCTATTTCAATTAATAAAATCTGTAAGAAACATATTAGTCTATACTTTTTCATACACAAAGTTACACTTTTTTTTTTTGTTCATATTACACGCATGACTACATTTTTGTATATTACCTAAAAAATAAATCATAAAGTATATATAAGTAGCAGAATATTTTAACAGATATTTTAGCAAAAATTGATGAGAATATGAAAATACAATAAATATGTTGCACATCGAGACGTAATGTAAATGAAATGATTGACTTATGTTACTTATATGTTACACATTTGAAAGTATAAGTAAAAGCTTATACCACAAAAAAAGTATGTAAAATTACATACTTATAATATATACATTTTTTTTAAGTAATTAACTAATGCAAAAATGAAGGAAAGAAATTAAAAAAAAAAAAAGTTATAACCAATATTTCGTTATCTTCTGGACTACGTTCTTGCCATCCACCCAATAAAACTTGGCCATGTTGCATTTGTCCTTTTGATTCCATATGAGGAATTTCTCGTCGATGAGTCAATGCTATCGTATCAAATACAAATAATGATAATAATATCACCAGCAATCCTTCTTTTATTGACATCGTTGACATCATCAAATCGTTGCTTATACAATTTTGTTTACACAGTTGGTCTAAAAGAAAAAAAGAGATAGGAAAATGAGGAGAGTAGCAGACATATGGTTATGATATGAAAATAGCAGTTATTGTGGTGAGAAAGAGAAAGGAAATGAAAAAAAAAGAGATGAATCAAGTTTTAATTTGTAAACAATTTAGTATACTTTGCTAAAATATTTAGCTAAAAGTCGTTTGTCATATTTAATGAATAAATAAGTTATTATTATTTGCTAAATTATTATAAAATAACACTTTTTGAATTACAAATCGGAAATGATTTGTACATATTATTCTGCAATTGGTTCCAGAAATTGATTAATTTGATGAATTTATCAATTGTTTATACAAGCAAATATATACACTCATTCATATAAAAAAATTGGAAGAAATAACGCATTGCATTGCGCAATGGCATTATAGGCGGAATGCGGAATGATAGAATGATACTGCGATATTTTCACGATTCTTCGAATGAACGCAAGTTTGTTGTGCAATAGAGGTAAAACTTTTGAAAGACTAAAATCAAAAGTCAAAAAATTAGTGTTTAAAATTTAATGGCTTAAATATAAGTTATATGATGCATCGTTGTGTGATTTTTGAAGAGATGAAGGATAGCTTTTTCAGTTTCTTTTCCTATATTTTTCCGAAAAAAAATTTCATTCAAAAAATTACCGTTTTGTTTATTAGCATATCTTTTATCATTTTATTGCTTTTAGTACAAATTTTATGTCTGATTGTAAATTATTTGCAAAAAATGGATTCCTAATCAAGTAATATTTAATCTTAAACAATATTTGCCAGCTAAAAAATGGATATATCAGAAGAGAGTTAATTAATGATAAGCATTTAAACCAATTGAAAATTAGTCAGATCAGCTAATATTTTCACATAATGAAATGCAAATATTATATATGCTTCGATATCAGACATAAAAACACTTTTTGTAAATACTATTTTTAGGATTTAATTAGGTAAGGCATATTTTGCAGTGACTGTTTGCGCTAAGTTTCGATCAGTTACCTAAAATTTTAAAAATGAAAGATAATCCTACTGCACACTAAACGAAAAGAATATTTTGTTGAAAAATTAAACGATAAAATATGGTAGCAATTTGTTGTAAGCATCTTAAATGCAGTTATAACGCACTTTTTTACTTTTATTTGTCCTTCAATACTTTTTACTTTCATTTGTCCTTCAATTTTATAAAAGTTGACATTAGGAAAGTCTTTTAAAAAAATATATATCGATGTTAGATTTATTAGCAAAATTTATCAAAGAAATTTATTATCAAGGACAAGATTATTATCAACGAAATTTACTGAGATACTCTCGAGAAAAGATGAAAATTACTAATTAATAATAATAAAATTATTAATTAATAATAATAAAAAGATGAATTAATATGTTTATTTGCCCAGCTTTGCAATTTATTTTATAAGAAAAAAAATGCATTGATGTGGCAAAAATTATTTCACAACAAAACGATATTTCAAAAATTTTTTGGAGAAAGAAGAAATTTCAAGAAAAAATTAGTTTTGACTGCGAATGGTTACCATCAAATTGTCAGTTGAATTAATTGAACGGAATAATTTGTTAGTGCTGTTAGGATGTCTTTTTATATACAACAAATTGGTATCATAATGTTTTCGATTAGCAATATCAAATAATTGTAATTTTAATTTTAAACTGGTTAAATGAACTAAGAAAATGAAAATTTATTTTGCCTTTTAATGTTGAAAGACTCTTAAACATAAAAAGTTAATGTGCAAACTATTTTAAAGAATCATTTTTCTAAAATGAATCATCATTGCAAATACAAATATTTCAATTTTCATCAAATTGGTCTTTGTTTTAATCGTTTCAACAAACAGCTGACGAAGAAGTAATGTCTTGTTAGCTTTGATTATTTCGAAAAAACATTATCATATGTTTTCGTTATTAGCTAAGTTTACATGTTCTAAGTTAAAATTCACTGAAACACATTTAACTTATAAATTGAATGAGATAATTTATGACATTAACAAAAGTATTATTTTTTCTTTTTTTTTTTTTTGGTAGTTGTAGCATTTGTAATATTTGTTCAAATGTTGTTTATTACGAATAGACATCTGTCACTAATACTGCTTATTTAGGTTTTGTAGTAATTTTCATCAAAAACAAAAAAAGAACAAATTACTGAAAATATTGCAATTGTTTATTATGAAAGTCAAAAAAAGAGAACGAGAAAAATAATCGAATAGATTTGATATATTAAACTAGTAATATTGATATTACTACTTCATATTTGTTCAAAATATCAAAATTTACTCTTTCCTTCATCCATAATGTAAAATATGTCATAAAGATTGTATTGTTTATTAAAATAACACAAAATATTTAAACAAAAGAATTATTAAATGATAAAAAAAAAGAACAAAGATATAAATTCTGCATTAGAGTTCTCGTAAGTAGCATTGATTTAGTATTTAAAAAAAAAAAAAAAATTTTTTTCCGTAAGTAATACTGATTTAGTAATTTCTTTCTGTCTTTTTTTGTAGTTGAAATTATCTCATTTTAAAAATCTTAACTTCAAAACTTTCATCTATTAGTACTATTTTTCATAAATTTTTCAACCAATAATTTTATAAATGATCATTTCAACTTCTCATATGTTCGATGCAGTAATATATTACCTAATATTGAACATAATTGCATCTTAAAGTAAACCATTTAAAAAATAGAAAAGAAAAAATGAACAACATTAGATTTTTTTTAAATGTTTTATCTCATTTAATTAGGTAAATAAATTATATACATAACGCAGCAAAGTTTTTATTATTCAAAATCTAGTTTAGTATCATTATCTTAAATGATAATTTGAGAACTACGCTAGCAAAATAAGCATTAAACGAGTTACTCATTTTTAAAATTTTTTAATGAGTCATCATTTATAGTATTTACTAGTTTTTTATTATTCAAATTTTGTCGAACTGAAAGAAAACAATTCTCAAATGATTAAAGAAGAATGTTGGTAAATAACGATAATTTTGTTCGTAACTCTCATTGCAGCTCATTTGGTTTTCTATAGATTTAAAAAGTTTAAAATTGTAGTGAAAATGACAATCTATATTAAAGTAATTTTAAATATTAAGTAATTAAATTATTCTTTGTAATTTTCACTATTCGTATTAGTCTGTATTGTAAAACTAAAAGTTTTAACTTAGCAAATATACAAAAAAGTAAAACACAAAAAAAGAGTAAAATAGAAGTAAATATGCCAAAAAGTAAATACACTGTAAGTTACGTGCAAAAGAGTTAATGTACTGTAAATAATCGTTACAAACTTGAAATTGAACCCTGAATGTTAAAAAAACAAAAAATTTTGTTAATTTATTTATTAAATAAAATTTAATACGAAAAAAAAAATGAAATAATCAGCGATTTGATGAAAATCATACTTATCAGAATAATCGAACAATTAGTTGCATGAAAGTTATGCCAACTTTATTCAGTATTTTGTAAATTTGTTGACAAATTTGAAAAAGTTATATTAATATGATAGAGTTGAAACGGTTGCGTGTATTTTTGAAACTATTATGAAGCTCAAAAGTTCTTTAAATAAGAAAATATCAGAAAAAATTTAAAGAAAAAAAAGTAATCAAAAGATGTAAGAAAGGAACATTAATCATTTTTATTGATTCTATACATTTAAAAAAAAAGAAGAAAACTCAGTTGTAAAATTTTTTTTTTTTATCAGTTATAAAAAAGAATAAATTTGAAATAAGAAAAACTTTACTAAAAAAAGGATTGAAACTGCATAGTAAAAATTATGCATAATTTATTTGAAAAAAAAAAGGAAAATGATAAAAATTATTGTTTTTATCATTCATCATTGTTTTGTGTTAAATTAAATGTATTATCTTAAATTAAATATTTTTATTAAATTATAATTGTACAATTTATTAACATAATTAGTATTATAAGCAAATATATCGAACATTTATTGTTAAAAGCATATTATATTAATTTTTAGCACTTTATAATTTGGTATTATAAACAATAATAAAATTATTATTGTCAAACAAAATACGAACTTCGAAAAAAAATTTCCCATTTTTGTAATAATATTTTTATTCATTGTTCGTATCATCTAAAACTATGATTACCTATAATATATGAAATTACTTACTAAAATAAATATATAAAATAGTAATTTATCTCAAATTCAAGCTACAATATACTTCATTTATTTAAAAAGCAACATAGCTATCAAAAATTTATCAATGATTTACATTTATTTTTTTCCCAAGGATTTGAAATTATTTTTGCATTTGAAAATTATTTTTTCTTATTTAAAAAAGTCAAACAGTTTTAAATCAAACAATTTTAAAAACAGTTTTTTAAAGTCAAACAGTTTTAAAAATAAAAAATTAGTTATAAGTTTAAAAAAAATATTCATTTAAAAATTTCAACTTAAAAGTGAAAGATGAAAAAACGCACCGTGGTGAGAATTTTATGAAATGAATGAAAATGAATTTTTAGCTCTCTTTTTCTGCAACAAATTTCACTTAATTTTACGTCAAACATTTCAAAAATTTATTCATTTCAAATATATATAATCAGTAATAAAAGCAGAATAATACATTATCAATTATCAGTATATTTAAAATGTGATAAGCTTATAAGAATTTACCTGTTATTCTTCAATTTTAATTGACTATTTTTGTCCAAGCTGATAAATTCAATAAAATTTATTATTTATTACTCGCACTATTTCTTTCTCTCACTCCCTCCGTCTTTTCCATATCATTTTTTATTCAATAATTTCAATTTAAAGTTTAATGACTGTAAGGATGATGTGTACAATTAATTGAAAAAAATAATAATAAAAACATAACCGGACAAAAAAAAATGAAACATGCAATTTTAGGTTTTAATTGCGGAATAGAATAATATTATTTATTGATGACATTATTATATACTTCAGTTTTATAAGTCATAAAAAGTAGTGATTAAATTTATTTGTCAAGTTATAATTATATATGACACATGCTAAGTTTCATATATTTGATCAGTTTTTTTTTTTGAAATTTAATCACTTTTAGAAACAAATGCTTTTCAAATTTTTTTTTCACATTAATTGTTCATTTTAATTGCAACGATTTTTTTGTTGTCTTTTAATTCTGAGGCATAAATCCAGTGACATAAATTCCTGTCACAAAATCATATGCTGTCACAACTTTACATCATAAAATTGAAATGATCAATGAAGATTTTTGAAAAGTGAACATTCCAACTATAGTTTTACCACCAATCCGTGCAATCTTTCCATCCATTGCTTACAGTCGTTCTTTCCGAATACGGAATTTTCCGGATAAGCTCTGACAAAGGTCACCAGGTGTCACTTGGTATGACTAGTGCACAAAAAAAAAAAAATGTAATGAATGAGATGCCGGTGTTTGGACCGAGGATGCATCCAGTTATTTTCAGACCGTATTTTTCTGAGCGCAAAATTACTGCAAGATACGTCCGTCTATTGTCATTGTAGTTTTCAACTTTATGTTTACCTTGTATTCATCCCAGACTTTAGGCCTTTCCACACAGAAATGAAAGGAATGAGATATTCCTTGGAATGACCTGTCACGTTAACAAATTTAGAGAGATATAATCATGAAAGCAGTTTTGAGTGAGAAAGTTCGATTCTCGATTTATCTGATCAGAAGAGTGTGTCACTAAGCATGACAATGTTAACGTTAAGTCGTAGCAATTCGTGGGCAATTAAACCCACCAGAATGACATTCGGGTCGTCTACACCCTCAGTATAAGTTTGGTTCGGATATTTCAACATGAATGAATCAATTTGAACACAATTTTGGAACTTTTGTTGCTTTGTTCTAGTTCGAACTTTCGTTGACCACGATTGGTCAACCAGGTAGAATGGAGGTGAGCTTTGGTTAGGTGACCCTTTGTACAGTCTTCTCGAGACTGTTACGATTTAAAATTGACATTGTCACCCTTTGCTTAGTCATTCATGATGTTATCGGACAAGGCTATCATTCTCGAGTAACCAAACGTCCTGGGCTGAATGCTATGAACTCTGTCAATTTGCTATTGTGAGTCGACAATCTATTCATGAGATCGGCTCCGAAAGTCCACACACAGTATCCTCTGTTGTTTACAAAGAAACAGTAATTCCCTTTGTTTAAAGCCAAACATTCTCACTGTTTTAAGTCACATACATGTTTTATCATTTTACACAGAAAACGCATCCTGAAGGACACTATTTCTTGTGGTCTTTTAATGGGAATGTACCTCTCCCACCCATTAAAGTATACCGATCAAATTCACTTTATAAAGTTGTTTGGACTAGATTCGTTGATTGAGATATCTGGCATAATTTTTTTCTTTCCTTGTGTTATGATATTCTTATTAAAATTATCTTATCAGAATAACGTTTAATTACCCAAGTTTGAGTTTGAGATACAAGAAAAGAATCAAAGAGACGGAAACAACCATCTCAGTTTTTGTCAGAAAGACCTTATATTTGTGGTTGCGTCCCTCACCTTACTCTAGAGTTTTTGTAAAACAGACATATTGCCTGCTCAAAGGATTTTTTAGATCAATGCTGTATGTGCGAAACTTGTTCCATTCTTCACACCCTTTAGAAATTCAATTGTTCCATACCAAGCCTAACAAAATTTGGATGATGGCATCCTCAGATATTTGGATTATCCTTCTCGTACAAATACAGCTTACAACGGCTCACGAGCTCTATCTGCTGGGATTTCAAATCAGAATAAAGTTTAATTATCCAAGTTTGAGTTTGAGATACAAGAAAAGAATCAAAGAGACGGAAGTAATTGCCTTGATACTTGATACTGATGAGCCTATCCTGACTATTGACACACTTTATTTGACCTTTCAGTTTAGACCTCTTTGGCTTGAGAGATTACATTGGACGTAAATGCTACATTCAGTATAACTATCAGCTTCGCAGGCATGCAAGCTCCTCTCCCACTTTGAAATTTTAATCACTGATAAATTGCAAAAATTGATAAATCACAGTGAAGGAGAATGATATTACTGCAAGATGAAAAGAAATTGCTGTGAAGATATCACATAGCGGTGATAAAAAAACAAAGTAAATAGTATGAATCCGGCTGCTGAGAATCTCAGAGATTTTAACAGTCACTGATAATTAATGAATAGATATTACCCAGTTATTAAAATTAAAGTTTCCAATCATTGCGAAATTGATGTTTTAAAAGAACTGCAACAGTTCAGTCTTTGAATTGAATCAATCCATTTATTCATTGATCTCTTGCCAAGTAGCGATATATCAATATATCAGTGTTCAGTCAAGAGATCTTGTTGATTTTACAGCAAGGACCATTGGAATGACGAATGTCAAACTTATTCCACACCAAAGTAGCGGATTGATCGCCTGAGAAAAATCGAAGTATCTCTAAATTGTTTTCAAAAATGCCATTTCAAAAGAATGAAGAAAATCAAGGGAATTATGTTTCATTGCAAGGGACAACATAAATCAATGTTATATATTATCTCCCAACACCTGAAAACTTAATTAAAAAAAGAATGGAGACAATAATGAAAGCACAGCAACTAATTAAAGATGACCAAAAGGTAAAAAGATTTTATTTTTCTGAAAGAAAAGAAATTAGCGTCATAAATCCATAAGTTCCGAAAATTGAAACGAATGCATTAGCACTATTCGACATAGGATCACAATTATCATTTCATCTCAACGAACTTGATTAATCGACTAAAACTTCAAGGAACAGAAAAGGTTAGAAATTGAGTGCCTCATTTCATATCTAAAAACTAAAATTGCTATCCGATTAAAGTAGATATCGGTAGTAAAGAGATCTCACATGCAAAATTAACTTTACTTAAACATGTGAAAGACAAAAATACTGATATATACGTTAGAGAATATTATTTTAATGATAAAAGTAAAAGAGTGATCATTGGTGATCCCTTGGAATATTATGCCTACTCTGATCTCATCAAACACTTCCGGAAAATTCCTTTGTTTTACTCATTGTGAAATTATTTATAGACAGTATTACTGAATGAGTAAGGTTTTGGTGGGGATTTTGATATTTTGCATGTTTCGGTATTCTCTAACTTATCCATCGATACTTTTGCCTTTAACATATTTAAGTTTTACTGGCCTTTTAATTGTGGCTATAAGCCATTCATTTATTTAATAAACATATTCTCATTTACCTAAAATTATTATTAAAGATCGAAAAATAATCGACTCGATGCATTCACTGTCTTTTTCTTCCTATCTTTCTTCTTATTTATATCTCTGTGCAGTGGCAAAATAGCCTACGGGATCCATTCCATTTATTATCTAGTTTTCGTTTCTCGTTTTTTTATGGTTTATTTTCTTATTTAGCTTTCAGTATCATTTGTTTTCATTTTTCTTTTCACATTGCTTTAGCAGTGTATTTCTCTTGTTTAGCTTTTCTTTCTTTTTATCACTGATTTCATTTTTGCATATTTTTCTTGAAAAGAAAAAAATTCTATTTTCATGCCATTTTACATTTGTTTATTGTATTTATCATTTTACGAAATCTCTTTTTATACTTTTTATAAATTTTTCATTCATTTTACGCTTCTTGTCGATTAAATCTTAATTCATGAAAGTTTTCCCTAAATACTACTTCTTTTCACTTTTTTTATTCTTTTTTTTTTAAATCAATTTTAAAGCCTTCATTTTTTTTTCCCACAGTCGACGTTTTTTATTATTTCTGCTCGATATGTGATATTTTTGATGCTTTTGGTTCTGCATGCTTTTTTGCTAACTCCACTTTTTTTTTTTTTTTGTTGTTTATGTATTACATTATTTTAATTTTCCCTTTTACATGTCTTTCATTAGTTATAATTTTTGTATGTTTTCCGTGATTATTTTAACCTCATTTTTGCTAGCCCCACTAATTGCACTAACTAAGCATTTTTGACGAAATGTAAACAGGAAATATTGATGATTAGACATTAAGAACCACTACATGAGCATCAGTGCAAATGATTACGAAAACATATTTATCAAGGTTATGAGGTATCATACTGTTTTTTTAATATTAACTGATTAAATCTAAATGAATCTGGATGCAAGTAGTACAAACAAAAGAAAGTAATACAAACAAAAGAAACCAAAATTAAACGATACCATAACTTAATGTTACATAAAATTGGTGAAATTACTGTTGAACCACTTGCTATACTTGCTGCTATTTCCTATTATTTGCAACTACTCGCCACACAGCAACCGGTTGCAACTGGTTGCAACTTTTTTACTGGCACTTGCTGCCAACTGCAATTCCCATTATTTGCAACCACCTGTAACATTTCATATTGCTTTATCTTTTTTTTTTAATTTTAAATTTAACCAATTGATTATATATGAATATTTTGAATCATTCAACAGTGCTTATAGTTTTAGATGATAATATGATAACAGGGCATATATTGTTGCCTCTGTATATAACAGACTAATAATACAATAATACAAGTAGTCAGTTACAAAAATTTTGAAATGATTTGATTCATACTTCTTTTTCTGTTTCCTTTTACCTTTTAGCCATATTACTTTTTAAAAGCAATTTTTTTTCTTTATTTTTGTTATTTAAAAACTGAAGGAAAAATAATATCACCAAAATTTTTTTTATTACTCTAAATAAAGTGAAAGATTTGTACAGCTACTGTTTATAACAGCTTATTGTTAGACTTTTTTCATACTATTTAACGTTTGCCTTTTTTCCTTTTTTTTTTGGTGTAAATTTGTACTACACAATAAGTGCAACAAACAAGTGGTATTATTTTGGAGGAAAAAGAAAAGGAAATAAGGAAAGATTAAAGTAAAACTGATGTGGTAATGATAAAACTGATATGGAAAGATTAAAGTAAAACTGATATGGTAAATACCAACAACTTTTGATAATTTTTAGCCAAAAAAAAAGATTATTGAAAATATAATAAAATGGGTCAATATCCTTACAAGTGACTCGTCAGACTTGCCAAAAATACTATTTCAGATCAAATGTTTGGTATTGTTTTAGATCAAAAATATTATTTGAGATGAAATATTGATGCAATATTCTTTAATGGCATACTCTTCGAAAAATTAACTAAAACCGAAAGTAATTTTTGGTATCAAAGTACACTATCGAATTTATTAATTGCTTATCAAATGAATTGCTATTTTGGATAAGTGCATATTTTATATTTCATTTTACTGGTTTCATTGGCTTCCTTATTCCGTTTCTTTCCAATCTTTCTAATAAATAATAAACATGAAATTCGAATCTCCGTGATATGAAGAGCAAGTATGAGCAGGAAATGAAAATGCTAACAAGAAACTCTTGGATTCTATCCGCAAGAATCCTCGAATTATATTTGCCTTCTAACAGTCTTAGGTAATTTGCTTTAGAATACATTTCAAAATAACTATTTAATGAACCTTTATAAACTTTAGGCATTTATGCACAATTAAAAGATTACTTTAGCAGAAGCAAAAGATTACTTTTTTTTTTTTAACCTTTATAAAATTACAAAATGCAGTGAAAAAAAGATGTAAACAGAAAAAGTGCTAAGATAGCACTGAAAACAATGGTATGAAATAGAACTGATAATCACTGAGGCAATCATACTGATGAGAGTGCCTTTGTTTCCAAAATATTCACCTGCAAAAAATCTTCCCATGGTTTCTCCCATACCTCCAATGTCATAACCTGAAAAAGATTAGAAAAATAGTTAACAAATAAATAAAATTTTAAATAAATGCTAAATATATGTTTTGCAACAAATGCTCCACTGCAAAATCTACGACAGTCTAATTAATTAGAAGAAATAACTTAATAGCTACAGTTGCATGCCTTATGCAAGTCTCACACATAAGTACTTTTGGCAAGTGCTTATATCCTCAAAGGTAAATTTTACTTTCAAATGGTTTTGTTTCATTTCAAGTTCGTATTTCAAAACATTATCATCACTGTTTCAATGAGAACATTGATTCTAAGAATGTTCTATTCTTCCATGCTATGATTCATAATTTTTACGGCATTCGAACATATTTCTTTTCTTTCAATTTTACGCACTGACAGCCCAAAGCACTAGAGAAAAAGTATTATTAAGACTAGACTCATCTAATTCAGGTTGATTTTCGAGTCCAACTATTATTTACAATCAAGTTATTGCAATGTCGACATTTTCACTTTATCTTGAAATTACATGCAACAAACCTGATCCGGATGTCCTTCCAATTTTTTACATGCTTTCAAGTTAACTTGCTCATTTACACTCTGAAAATTTAAATTTTTAAGAGACAAACAAAGTGTTCTGAATGAGTATTTCAAGTTTCATTACTTTGTATTCAAAGAAATTGTTCTTCTCTTTGTCTTGCCTGTCCTTTTTCTTTCTCACTTTCTCTATTTTCCCCTGGCAAAATGTCATCTTCAGTCATTTCTCATTAGGATTCAAGAAAACTGAAGACAATTATAATTTCCGAAATTACCACTAGAAGCATACTTTTTTGCATTCCGACCGAGCAACCTGTACTTCCATCTTATATTTCATGCCGGCGACAACTTGAGATGAAACTTTTAGCAATTTGATTGGCATCAAATGGTACTCATCGTTTGATTGTTGATTTACTTTAATTATGACACTTGGCAATAGTTCCTATGCAAATAGCAAAACATAATACTTATGATTCGTACAGATATGTCAAATATCCCGGAACTTAGCACGTACTTTAACAGAAATTGGTAAAGACATGTAAACATGACAGATAAGTTACACGTAGGAACGTGAAGTAAAAAATATGATTGACTTATGATATTTCAATGTTTATAAATTTTAAAGCAAAATGATGAAAATGTGACTAAAGTGAAAGGTAAAAATTACTTATCTGAAAAAAATGATAAAGTGGTTGTATAAGAATCAAGCATGAAAAGAGGAAATAACCTGTATTTCATTGTCTTCCGGACTGCATTCTTGCCATCCTCCTATTAATACCTCTTGGCCAAGTTGTATGTCTGTCCTGGATTCCATATCATTGGCTCTTTGCAAGAAGATTAGTGCTATCGCAACAAACAATAATAGAAGTACCACCAATGATCCATCTCTTATTGACAACATCAAATTGCTCGGTTCGTGCTTGGCTTTGTTTACTCAGTGGTCTAGATAAAAATTTTTTTTTAGAAGGAGAAAAAAGTGAATCGTTTTTGGATTATGTACTATCCGGAATGTATTGCACTGAGTGATATGCTTTTCCGGAATATTTTCTGCATTTATCCAAGTAATATTCTAAGAGTAGGAATATTTTAAGTTTAATTCATGTGAACAGCATTTATAATATGCGATTTGTTGCAAAAAAATTAAACACTTTACGAATTACAAATTGGAATGATTTGTAAATTATAAAAAAAAATCTAAAAATTGATTAATTTGATGATTTCTTAATTGTTTATTGAATAATTATGTATTCACATAAATGCATGCAAACATACATATTCACGGACTCACATAAACAAACTGGAAGAAATAACGCATAGCGAAATGGAATTATAGGCGGAATGCGGAATAATAGAAAGATGCTGCGATATTTTCACGATTCTTCGATAAAGCGCAAAATCGTTGTATAAAAGAAAGTAAAACTTTTGAAAGAATGAAAATTAAACATCAAAAAATTAATATTTAAATTTAAAGGCTTAAATATAAGTTGTATGATCCATCATTGTATGATTTTTGAAGAGATGAAGAATGACTTTTTTTCAGGATTCCATTTAGGAATACTCATTCATCCATTTCATTTACTTTTATCATCTCATTACTCTAAGTACGTGTAAATCATATTTAGAAATAAACCTGTGAAAAGTGTTCTCTGATACTGTTCAGATCACAAAACAAAAATGACACGTTTCTTTCGCGATTGTCAGACTAACTACTTATCACTAATTTTTTCTGTTCCAATCCTTCTCAATTCATTTAATGACTAAATCTGGTGAGTTCTTAAATTATTGAAGAATTCGACATTTTTCGATATGAAATGAATCAGAAGAAGAGATCTTTTCTTTTTTTTTTTGCCTCAGAAATTTACACTTCGAACTAGAATTTTTAAAGTTGACATAGTCCGGTTTTTACTACTAACACTACTGTTACTCAGATAATTATACATTACTTTAATATAACCGCATAAAGTGAACTTTTTTGACAGTGAACTTTTTTGAGCCTAAAACCTCGAACCTCTTATTGAACATTTCATAGCTTTTTATGCAAAGAATTTATGAAAGAAAAACAAAAAAAGAACAAAGGATTGATGGCTTTTGCCAAACAACATTTGCAAGATGAACTGCTGTTGTTGCATGCCTAAAGTAAGTTATGAAATAAAACTCAAAATATTTTTTACTCAGAATCATAGTATCAAGCAAAACAAAATGAAGAAAAATGCTACTGGAATTCTTTGAAATTATCACTATAATACTAATTTACAGCTATATATAGCTAAATAAATCAAAAATGGAAATTAGTTCAGTGAAATTTTTAAATTTAAAAATACTACCACAATAAACAGTTGTTGTCTCAAACATTTCGATTCTCTTTCACACATATTTTCAGAAGGAAAATGATACTATTGATGTCTTTAGAATCGAAATTTCACCTACCCGAAAGTTTGGTCATCTTTTATAGCCCATCATGATCAATTTAATTATCAAATGAATGTTTTATCTCTTTAAGATTATAGTTGAGCCAATGATACCTGATATTATGAAAGTTAAGGCAGTTTCGACAAGAAACTTTTCCAGACTCGATATGAACTAACTTTGGATTAAACATCAATAAACAAAGCCTACATTAAGTAGAGACAAGAAATTGATGGCAAAACTTCGTAATCTCCTTTTAAAAAAAAGATGAGAAACTATATAATACTTGTTTTAGAAAAAAGTCTAAAATATTTGAGTTCTTTTTTTGAAAAATTTTTATATTCTTTCTGAATGCATAATTTCAATTTCTTCCACAAATATGTTCTTATTCTTTGTAAAGCACGAAAACACTTCTAGCAATGATAAGACTGATAAAGTCAATTACTTATAAACTTGTAATTAAGTAAATTAAAATTGAAAAGATTAGTTTGAAGACAATCATGGCAGATTATTTCAAGAATGATCTTTCTAATATAAAATGATCCAGCTTTCCCTATCGTATAGTTTATTAAATTGAGTATGGTAAACTGAAATTATTCAGCTGCTCACACAATTAAACGAAAAATTTAGCCAATCTTTTTGAGTTTGAAAAGCTTGCATGAAATATATGTGGGCTAATCAATTCTTTTTACTACTAAAATTTGACGCGATCTAATAAGACGAATGATATTTCTGACCATTGATTTGAAACTAAACTTTTTAGGCATTTATTTATTCATACGTTAAAATTAAAACATCAAAGTTCAAAAACTTCACAACTTATCCAGCAGTAAAGAAAAGTTATTACAACATTTAATAGTGACAGATTTATCTATGATTTCATTCTAATTAATTTTTCAGAATTCATTAACTTCAGAATAATATAAACGTAGCAAAGTGAACATGTCATTTAAAAAGGTATTTGTTATTCGAATAACTCTACCCATATCACTTCTACTGAGATCAATTTTCAGTTGACAAAATTTAATAGCAATATGGCAGACTGAGCTTATTGTACTGATATTTTTTCTCAAATCCGAAGTCATTTAACTATTATCCTCTAGATTTATTAATTAGTTGTGTAAACGATACGTCTTTTTTGCTCTATTCCATAATTAATTGAAAAAAAAAATTACGTGAAGCAAATAGGAAATGAGAAAAAAAAACAAACAATGAAAGCAAAATGTTAAAATCTTTCAACGGGCGTTCATGTGAATAAGAAATCGCTAGGCTTCCTTTGTCTGGCGGAAATGTAGTAAAAGAAAAACACAAATGAATAATGTATAGCATCAGACTTTTTCACTCACGTATATGAATTCTATAACAAAAGTTCGCGTTTATAATTTTGTAGTGAATCAGCATGAAAATGCTAATTAACCTGACAGACATATAAAATTGATAAGCTTAATTAATAATGTAGACTTAGGAAAAAATATGCAGTCAGCAAGAATGACAGAATTTCCTTGTGGAAGTAACAGCAAACATTTCAAAATTTCAAACCAAATTTTAAGTTTTCATGCACCGAACTAGAGTTGCAGGCGGAAATATCTTTGCAGAAGGCGACATAGTTCAGAATATTCCATAGTTTGTCTATTTCAAAGAAATATGAAAATATGGAATACGCATGGAAAGCTATAAGAATGCTGGATTAAAAAAACTCATTCAAAGCAAGCTTCAATTAATTTAAAGTTTTAAAAATTGAAAATTAAACGGTATCCCGGAAATTCAATTACAATTATTTACTGCTACAACCTGTTTTGATATTAATGATACCATTATTATTAATAATAAAGTATTCATCGTAAAATTAGACTTATTCTTAGACTTGACAGAAGTATGTAGTTTTTTGGCACTTCTAGTTCGTCTCGTTATGATTTATCTTCTACGTTCTTGGAACCATCTATTTCCATAGGACAAAGCATAGTTATTGACCGATAAAACTGTTTCCCATTAAGTATTTGTATTGTTGCATTTCTTATTCTTCCGTCCCATCGTCGGTTAATTTTTACTGTCTTTGCTAATTTACACATACCATGAGGGTTCATTTAGTGGAACTATTTCATTCTCACGTGGAATTCTTTTTTTTTTCCACTAGTTTACGAGAGATTAGTTCCTTTTGCCTACGTTCTCTAAGACTTGTAAGGTATTCTTCTCTCCACAACTTCCAAAAAACTCTAATATGATAAAAGTATTGATCTAATATTTAACTAGTTTGTCCTTAGTCCTTAATATATAAGAAGTATATTCGTCTTGATCAATATCAATAATTGGTCGGCATAGGACTACCGAAGTTGCGCAAAGCACCAATGCGTGAGTGTTCCAATGGCGGTACGCAATGAGACCATCATATTCTCTTAGCGCACACCCAAATGTAGTATGGGAGTTGGTTAGTTTGCCCACGTTTGTTCAGAATTGAATTAATTTCCAATAAGGAATTATGTTCCGTATTCCGTCAGGATTATGATCATATATCTAATGAAGTAGTAGGTGAAATAAAATTGAACGTATGACTGAACGTATGACTCTATTCATCAAAGCCTATGTAAAGTTAGTGATCGGATATTAAACATTCCTTCTTATCTCCACTATTAGCATTATCAATTCTTTTTCTTTTAGAAGTTTTCTCCCTATTGCTTTTTCCATTTTTCCCCTATTCCTTTGCTACCAAAAAATAAGTATTTTCTTCCATAATAGTCTTGAATAGTAGTTGGAAATGATGACGTTATCGCTTAGGACTAATTTTGTCGAACGATAGATCTTCTAAAAACTTGCAAAAAATTCTGGGCGGATAAGTTTTCTGCCATTTCAAGATGTACTGCTCTGGTAGTAAAACATGTAAAAAGAGCGATCCATCTTTTAGCTAGATTTAATTGAAAGAGGACTCAAATAATCTAAATCAACTTGTTCGAAGGTTCTAGATCGTTTTACTTGCGTTTCCGGTAGATTTGGTATTGCTGTCAACTTGAATGGTTTAGCGTTCCAACGTCTACAAAACATGCATAAAGATATAATTCGCTTCACTGCAGCCCTTCATTTCGGTATTAAAAAGAAGCTTTTTTCAGAGAAAGTATATGAAATATGTTTTGGAAATTTTTATACTCAAATTGACAATTTTATGGATTAAATCAATGAAAATTTTGAAGTTACTATTTCACTACATCTGTGTAGATGGTATTTAACACTGAAAATATGCAAAAAATTGGAACTGAAAAATTGATAAAAATTGCCAATTTCATTTCGCAATTTATTTCTAGTGGAAAGAAACATAGAAATTGTAATGTTCTGTCATCCATTAGAGCAAGCAATAGCATCGACAATAGCTTCTCGGATATTTCTAGGTTCCTGATTACTTGAGTTCAGATTAACGTGAAAGAAAGAAGTGAAATGTAAGGTGTTGTGTAAATATTAGAATGGAAGATTTTTCTAAAAAGAGAATTTAAAATACGGTTTGAAATGAAAAAATTTGTTAATAACAAATGACAGTTGAAATTAGTAATCAAATTTAATTTATTTGTTACTAAGAAATGTAGTGCTACTGAGTTATTCAGTCGTATTCTTTATTGAAGGTTGAACATTTTGCTGTCCAAATTTAGCATCTCTTTACTTTGTTCCTTTATCAGATTAAATTGAATGTGAATAATTCTTTAGAAATTAATAAAAACAAAAAATCCATAGATGCCTGCAGTTTGTGAACCGATTGGATCTGATTGGGATATGCTCGGTTATTTCGTTTACATTTCTTTGACAAGCCTTTCTCATTTGGATAAGTTTTTCCATAACGTCTTCAATTTTGTCCATTCTGAAATCTGAAGTTGACATACATTTTTATCGTCTTTTTGTTTTTTTTGGAATAGATTTCTTAAATGTTTGCCCATTAGGCATTAAATAATGGATGGATTAATTCATTTTTAAAAAGTTTGCTAAATCGTCTGTTCATTGACTGTGACAATTTCCTATAATCGTCTGCTCACTGACTGTGACAATTTGCTATAATTGGTCAAAAATACTTCAGATGAATTTCAGTTTATTGAATTATATATCATTTTTAGTCATTAACTTATTCAATCATTGATAGCGAATAGTTCATTTTCGAATAAGTAAAGAAATTGACTGTAAGGTAGCAAATTGTCATGCATAAAGTCATTAGTATTAAATACATTTGAAAATGAAATCCAGAAACAAGCGAAATGAATTTCGCATTGCCCTGTATGTTGTGGATATTCAATATAAGAAAGAGGATGAAAGATGAATCATTAAAAGCAATTTTTTATACGTAATTCACGAAGTGATGTGCCTTATCTTCCATGTGCTCGTTTGGATGATGACTTCCTATATTTAGCATATGTCGATTGGAACAATGTTAAATCACGGTTTGAATTTGCCAAAATGATGCTTGGAATAAACGACTGCTCACATTTGACTTATTCTTTTTTACAGGTTATTTGAATTTGTTTAAATTTCAATTAAAGGAAACGAATACAATGAGGAATTGCAGATAATTCCAGTCCGAGCTTGTCGTGTAAAGCCACTAGGCAAACTCTACCGGTTACATAGCTATAGATGGCAAACCGATAACTTCCGGTTCAACATTTGATGCCAACCAGACATTGTACAACGTTATTGAACGGAACCAACGTTACTGATTACTGTCAGTAACCGATAAGACTTTAACACCGTCTTTTATTCCTTTTTAGTTTTATTGTGCTTGGAATTTGAAAGGTTGATGAGTATTAGAAATCATCAATTGGATTCATTTGACAGCTATGATATCTTATATACGATGACTGTAAAAAATTTAATAAGCCTAATTTACACACAAAGCAAATTTGAAAATTATGTTTAAAAATGGTGTGCAAGCAAAAGATTAGAAAGATTTATTGAAATCATTTAGCATTTATAAATTAATTATAAGAGATGTAGCAATGTAGTTTTCCATTCTCGCTAATATTCCAAAGATTTGAAGGTGTGGAAAAATTGAAGCGAAATGAAATAAAATTGCAAAAAATGTCACAACTGCTTTGCATAAATTATTTTCAACAATACAATATAGCAGCTGAAAAGAAACTATTCAGTATAAAGGATTAAACAGTGATTGCTATTATCATATCATTGTAAGTAATATTTCATATTCTATTGTTATTACTATAACTATATTGTTTGTTGTACATGGACGTAAGTTATCAATACACATAGTTTGCCACCTCATCTGAAATAGCATTTATACATGCGATTATCTAACAACACCTAACAAAAGCGATCGGATGACTTCTGTCGAACTCTCTTCCACAATTTTCATTCATTTATTTCGACAGAGGACGTCACCTCTTTTCAGAATTTTGACTTATGAGAAGGATTTTGGGATTCGATTATAAATTTGTAAATAATCTAATATATTTAGAAAAGCATTTACTTGGAAAAATTTCTCTTTTGCGCATTTTCAAACAGCAACGGTGTTTTTATGAACAACCGTCCAGTAAATTTGAACGTTTTTCAGAATTGACCAGAAATTATTCTCACTGACATGCATTTCATCTATTTCTTCTTCCTCGTCTTCCAATTCAGCAATGTTCAAAGTATCGTAAGTCCACTTAAAAACAACATAACGTTGCAATACCTTGAAGATTTAAAATTTTACACAGTGTGAGATTAATAATTTCATATCATTTGAGGCAGTGCAAACGGATCAAACAGAACCGTTGGATTTATCAATATCAAAAGTGAAAGAGAACGAGGATAGGTCGCAAGGCTTATCAGTGGAGAAAGTGAGTGATGAACGAATAAAACCGCTGTTACAGCTCGTTCCAAACGAAACACTGATGAAAGTAATGGAACCATCAAAGCAAGAAGAAAGCACAGGGAAGAAACGGCGCTGTGATATATGTCGAAAGGAAGTAATAAAAATGAAAAGACATATGATGATTCATATCGGTGAAAAGCCGTACAGTTGTCGGATATGCAAAAAGAATTTCACTCATTCCGGTAATATGAAAAAACATATGATGGCTCATAACGGTGAAAAGCCGTACAGTTGTCCGACATGCAAAAGGAATTTCACTCAGTCCCGAGATATGAAAAGACATGCGATGACTCATACCGGTGAAAAGCCGTACAGTTGTCCGACATGCAAACAGAATTTCACTCAGTCCGGACATATGAAAAGACATATGGTGATTCATACCGGTGAAAAGCCGTACAGTTGTCAGATATGCAAAAAGAATTTCACTGATCCCGGTAATACGAAAAGACATATGATGATTCATACCGGTAGAAAGCCGTACAGTTGTCAGATATGCAAAAAGGATTTCACTCATTCCGGTAATATGAAAAAACATATGATGGCTCATAACGGTGAAAAGCCGTACAGTTGTCCGACATGCAAAAGGAATTTCACTCAGTCCGGAGATATGAAAAGACATATGATGATACATACGGGTGAAAAACCGTACAGTTGTCCGACATGCAAAAAGAATTTCACTCAGTCCGGAGATATGAAAAGACATATGATGATACATACGGGTGAAAAGCCGTACAGTTGTCAGATATGCAAAAAGGATTTCACTCATTCCGGTAATATGAAAAAACATATGATGGCTCATAACGGTGAAAAGCCGTACAGTTGTCAGGCATGCGGAAAAAGTTTCTCACGAAAACAGAATTTGAAGTCTCACGTGCAAACTCATGGCATGAATAAATAGAACTATCTACCACTGTACTGTATGCAGTAAACATTTTCGGACTAAACGCAACTTGAAATTTCACATAAAGAATCATTAAGGCTTGCGCAGTTTAAACAGAAGAAAGGTAGTCTGTTATTTCTGTTGTTGATTACTTATATTTTCTATTGGTCAAATTCTTGTTATTTTTCCTTTTTCATAATTTATTATTGGTATCTTTGATCTTATATGCATACTAGGGTCGTTTTTTTCACTTTTTTGTCATTCTTGCAATGCATTTCTCAACATAAACTTCATCCATTGATTTCATTTGCAAGTAACCTTGCATGCTATGCACGAAGAATTTGCAAATAAGTATCGTTGTTGTTAAATTCCTAATAAAATGAAATTGCTCATATGCATTCCTTACTCAATTATTTCAAACTAATATGGAAATAAATTTTCGGGAAAGAAAAGAATCTTCTTAATCAAACATATCATTTCACAAAAGTTGTATGATTATACGATTTGCAACAAATGCTTCATCAGATTCATATCATTGAGTGACTAAACATTTAATCGGCAATCAACAAAGTATTACAGATAAAAATCAGC
>SSBO01000011.1:287724-314691 GCA_005281725.1 Wuchereria bancrofti
ATAATTTCAATACTGGATTGTTCGAGATTTTCACCCATTGCTTCAAGTTGTCGAAGTATTCTTTCAGTAGCTTCGACTGTTACCTTCCATTCTCGATCATTCTTCTTGACGGTATATAACTCATTATAGAGCGATTTTTTAATGATGTGTGATTGCCCAAATTTTTCAATAAGGACTTTTCGTATCACATCATAATTTTCTGGGGTTATATCATAACCTCTAATAGCCAATAAGGCATCTCCCTTTAGACATGCAATTAAATAATTTAATTTTTGGATGTCTGGTATTTTTTGTAAATGGACTGCAGCTTCAAAGCTACTCCAGAATTCTCTCCATAGTTTAGGATTACCACTAAAGGTAGGCAGTGGTAGTTGAGGTAGGTTAACCGTTGGATAATAGGTTATCTGAATTGGTTGCTCCTTTATTTCGCCTTCTTTAAGGGCTGGATTACTAACTCTGAGTCATTCATATACATACTTAAGGTTATGATGACTTCTTTGCCTTCACTTATTAAGTTTAAAATACCTCTTTTATCTTCGACCATTTGGGCGTATTTGTCTTCTTCTTCTTTTCTCTTCGTTGCTGGAACCTGTTGTATGTATTGGATCCAGTTAGTATTAATTGTCTCAAGTGTGCCAATATGTAGCTTGAGACGCATTGTTCTTTCTTCAATAATTCTTTTTCGAGCCTCGTGCTGTTGACGGGTTTCTTCTCTGGTCAACATTTGCTCCAAAGGCGTTAGATCCATTTCTTGGACTTCTTTGAGAAGAGCTTCCAATTTTTCTTTTGCCGGTCGTGCGCTTAATATTATAGTTGCAGACATGCCCCGGCTCGTGCTACCAAATATGTTGTAAACTGTGAGGAATTTTTGTTTTTTTGTGGGGAGAGTTGTTTTATTAGCACGTCGAAGCCTTTATTGATAACTGAATATGATATAGCAGTAATAACGAATACAGAAATTAAGTAGAAATAGAAGGAATAGTGGAGGGTGTTTCGTGTAGAGTCGAGTTAATGAATGAAGTTTTTTAGCCACATTATATCTTGCATTACATATGTTAAGATGTGGGAGTGGTTTATAATCAGACATCTTCGTACAAAGAATAAATCGTTTAGACATGATAATGAGTTACTTGAACAATAGGTTACAATAGATACTGCAATGGATTGCGTGGATATCACAAAGAACTTACAATGGGTGGCGACTATAATTGGTTACATTACAATAGACATTACATGGTAGATGCTCATAGCATAGGACTGTTATAAGACCAAAGATCAGCTAAACGAGTGTGATGCATTGCAAAGGACATTATAAAGGATTGCTATATTAAGCAGTATTAACATTTATTTAGCTTCGTGATATTGAAATTCTCGACAATTTCATATTATTATGGAAATATTATCAAGTAAACATAATAATAACTTAATGCAATTAAATTTAAACAAAATAAAATGATCGATTTTAATTATTATATTGTTAAATGCTTTATGTTAAAAAGAATTCTCAAAATTTCATTTGCAATTGTAAACAAATATTATTAAGGATTTATGATGTCACATGAAAAAGCAAAATTAGATGAAATTCATTATCGTTATGATAAACATTGGATGCCATTCCAATGGGCTTTAGCAATTTGTGACGATGCGCGACAACACCAAAAAATTGCGAGTGATTGGTTGCAACAGAAAGTTTGTGAAGTAAGATAATTACTATTATAAATTAATTATTTTTTGTATTTCTTTTTTTAAAGGGAGAGAAGAAAAATTAGAAAAGTGAATGAAATTTTAACTTTTATATTTAATTTTAAATATTAATTTTAATTTCAAGAAGATATAAATTTATAAACAAATAAATAAGCATAAACAAATAATTGCATTTATGAGGGAAATTTTTAGAATGATAAATAAGCATAAATTTTACAAACGAATAAATAAGTAAGCATAAATACACTTAATGAGTGAAATTTATAATAAACTAATTAATTAATTTTGAAATAAACAAATATATAGATATGATTAAAGGAGCAAAAAAAATACACATGTAAATTGGGACTGAGTTAAAATATTAATAGCGATATTATTTAATAAAACAAAAAAAAAGTTTTAAATAATTTCAATACTTTAACTAATTGCTATAAGTGAAGGAATAGAATTATTAATCATTTGAAATAATAATTAAATAAAAATATATAAAATTTTTTTGCAGGAAATTAAACGATTTCGTACAAATATGGCAAATTTATACAATTTCGATTGGGTACCATTACCTATTATGTATGCTCAAATTGTTGTCCTTGGCGTTCATTTGTACTTTTTTGTTTGCGCCATATCACGACAACATATTCTTTCAGATGAAGCACCTAATAAGTCTAAAGTAAACAATTAATTACAAATTTTATTTTTAGTCAAAAAAAAATTTAACGCTTACAAATTTTTGTTTTTCTTTTTTTGATATTGAAAAAAAATTAAGCAATATTTTGTTTTGCCTGGAAAAATAAAATAAATAAAACTATTGATTTAGTTTCATTTAGTATATTTTAACATTATATTGCTTATTTTAAGTAAAAGTTATAACACGCAATAGCTTAATAATTAATAATTTAAAATTTGAATGGTTTTAATGTTTTAGTTTTCTGTTTTATCAAATTGTTGCGTTTTTTTTAAATTGGATTAGAAATAAATCATTAAATCTTCTTCATTATTGGATCCTTTTTTAGCTACAATTTATTAAGCTACAAATCAAAAAAAAAAAGGAATAAAACAAATAAATGAAAAACTGAAAGCCATAAATTATAAAGTTAAATTTAGCAAAGTCTTTAAAGATATTTGCAAAAATGATTTGTTAAAGATTTAACAAATATTTGAAAATTTTTATATTTTATTCACTCAAAAAAAAGAAACTTTTTTCAATTCCTATTTTCAATTTTATTTTCAGGTCGATGTATTTTTTCCATTTATGTCCGTTTTACAATTTATTTTTTATATGGGTTGGTTAAAAGTAGCCGAAGTAATACTGAATCCATTTGGTGAAGATGACGATGATTTTGAGTGTAATTTTCTACTCGATAAAAATCTTGCTGTATGTCTTTTGAAAATTAAATTTTTATTGAAAAAAATCTTAGTTTCTTAATAATCTATTGAACATTTTAATTAATTTTTTGTCATCACAAAATATTAATTTAAAAAAATGATTAAAAAATATTATTTAAATTAAAAATGAAGTTTTGAAGAAAAAATTTTGCTTTTTTTTTAATCAAAAATTTTGACATAAAGAAATTTGTCCTTTTATTTGGCTATTTCAGCAATTATGAAATTTAAAAATAAAAAAGTTTATTATTTTTTAAATGAAATAAAAGTATAGGCAAAATAATTTTCAATCATTCTTTTATCATACAATTATTTCAAATACCGTAAAAAATGAATTTCAACAATTTTTAATTTTTCTAAAAATATAAAAAATTCGAAAAACATATAAAAAGCAAGAGAGGAAGAAAAAAAATTTTTCTTTTTGTTTCTCTCTTTTTCTTTCTTAGTTTTTTAGCATAATATAATTAATTAAATTTCTTATATAAATATAATAAATGTGGTATAAATTGTAACTAAAGAAAATAGAAAAAAGAAAATTCCAAATTATTATGTAAAAGTGAGTAATGAAGTTTTTAAGTCAAAAAATGAAATTATAGCGGAAATAATTGTTGATTTGGGCTACATTCCTTCGGGTAGGTTTAATGATTGTTGATTTGGGCAAGAATCCTTTCAGGTAGGTTTAATGATTGTTGATTTGGGCTATAATCAACCGCCAGCAATTGAGAAAGATCCATTTTGGAATGGACCTGTTGAACCACTTTATACGCAACAATCGATGGTATTTGAACGACGAATGAGTAGTCTTACCGGTTCACTTGCCCATATTAGGTTGCATTATTAATTTTTTATTAGAAAAAGAAAGAAGAAAGAAAAAATCTTAATTAGATTTTTTCTATTTTTATACTTAATGCTTTCTATATGCTTAAAAAACTTGTTATAAATTTTTATCCAAAAAAAAAGAAAAAAGAAGGATTTTTTAAGTTTTAAAACATCGAGTGGATTTGTAATTTCAAATTAATAAATTTCCAACTTTAGAATTCCAACTGTTTCTGTTGAAAAAAAAAATGAAGAAAAAAAAATTTTTTTTTTAAAAAGTTCAAATTTAATGGTACTTATTTTATTTGCAATTATTAGTAACAGCTATTTCTATCCTATAAATTATTGCTTAATTAAAAATAGGAATGAATTTATCATATGTAAAATTAATTGTATGCTTCATTAGTGTAATAATATTACAATTCTAAAAAAAACAACAAAAAAACTGATAAATTATAAAATTGCTATAATTTAATTTTTAAAAAAGAAAAAATAAACAAATGCTGACAAATTATGAAATTGCTCTAAATTTGTTATAATTTGATCTTTAAAAAAAAAATTTAGTTTTCATTTTTTTTTTCTTTTTCCAATAATTTTTTGAAATTTACAAATATGTGCAGCATTTTTAATAACAACGAAATGCATTTATACCAAATGAAATTTTGCAATAAATTAAAATTATCTCACTAAATTCTTATTATCACTTCACTAATTGGTTTAATTAATTTCAGATTATCAGATGATAAAAAAATTCAAATGATGCCATTACCGCATAGTACAGATTCTATGCGAAATCCATTAGATTATTTGCTAAAAGCAACTTCAAGGAGTAGGTAAGTCTTACATTTTCATTTTTATTATTTCATTACTTTCAACAATATTGCTTTTAATAAGTAAGTAATTTCCATTCCAATGATTATTGAATTAATCAAAAATTTAAAAAACAAATGAAATTAAAAATAAAATTTCGCTACTTTCAACAGTATTACTTAATTATTGGAGTAGTCAAGAATTTAAAAAAATAAATAAAATTAATAATAAAAAAAAGATCAAAAAATAATTCCATAATTTTTTTTGTTTTACTTTTTTTTTTCTATAAAAATTTTTAGATCAGTAAATGAAGTTGAAAATGTTAATGATAAAGTATTACAAAATGATCAATGTGAAAATGATTTACAAATTGTTGATGCTAGCAATCATACAAGGCGACGATTTAGTTTAGGTAAGTGTATTGCTTATTTTTTTTTTTTCAAAGTATCAAAATTTATAATGCTGAATATTTACAATTCAATATTTATGATTTATAATGATTAAATAATTATCAAGTATTACCTAATAAAAGTAATATCAAAATTTGCAGTGTTTTCTTTTATAATTTATAGTAATTAAATAAATATCAAGTATTACTTAATAAAAATAATACCAAAATTTATAGTCACAAATATTCATGATTAAATATGCATAATCCATAATAATTAAATAATTCTCAAGTATTACTTAATAAAAGCTATCAATTTATTAATTTTTTATCAATTTTACTTTTTTTTCTCTTTGCATATTATAAAATAAAATAAAATTTAAATCAATTTTTTGCATATTATAAATAAAATAATATTTTTCCTTCTTGTTTTAATTTCTTTTTTACAGGCGATTATTTTCATTTGCCGTTTCGTTCAACATTATCAATACTTACTTCACATGATTCAATTAATTTTATCAATGAGCCACATCATTTAGAAGATTTAACAGAAGAAAACGAGGATACTATTCATTCACGAAAAGCGCAATGGCAATTAAGTCATCCTAGTATTATACCATTTCCAAATGAAAATGATCCAAAAAGTAAATTTTAAATAATAAAAATGAATGATAAAATTTTAAATAGCCAAAAGCATGTTTATCTCATATTAATATTCAATTTAATAATAAAATGATAAAAAGAATTATGGTAATAAAACAATAACAACAAATTATTGATTGATAAATAAAATATTAGCATCATATGTTTCAATGAATGAATAAAAAAGGAAAGGGAGATATAAATAAATATGTTTGATATTCACAAACTGAAATAAATGAAATACTTCTTAAATAATTAAAAATGAAAAATAAAATCAAAGAAAAGAGTGACAATTTTTGCTTACTTGTTTATTTAACTGAAATAAATTCACAAAAATTTTTTTAACTATTAAATTTGAGGATGAAAATTTAATCGTAAATGAAATGAATGAATATAATAAGCGAATAATTTTTGACAAATTTTTATTTTTACTATTATTCTACCTGAATATTTATTCTTAATGTTTATTTCTAATATTATTCGATATTTCTTTCTAATATGATTACAATATTTGATTATGTGATTAATAGCTGTAGTGATAAAACGAAAAATTGCATTGTTACATATTAAACATATTGTGATAATGAAATTCTTGAAAGCAAATTATATGAATTACATATTTGTACAATTTCATTTCTTAGCAACAATATTTGATTAGCGATGTTAATTTGATAAAATAATGAAAGATAATTGCATCGACGTTAGACTATTTTATTTTTCTAGCTAATTAAGACGTTTTGTAATTAAAATATCTCTTCTATTTTCCACTAATTATATCGCTTTTTAATCGTTTTTATTGTTTTTTTTTTCATACTTAATTTTGAGAATCTTTCTTTTTAAATGTTCATTTATTTTTTGTGAATGAAGGAAATGAATTTGTGAATGGATGTGATTAATTTGTTTGTAAAATTATTGTACAATCAAATGTAAATAACATGCTAATAAATAATTGGTCGGAATATTTTGATTTTATTCATATTTGTTTTATTATCTTTCTTTCATTGTAATAAATAAACAATATCAATTGAATTCATAATAACAATATTCTATTAACAGTCTTATGATAACGTCATATTGTTGATAACAGTTTATTTTGCTTTAAGTACGGCAAATATCGGAATATAATCATTAATAATTATCATTTCATGTTCATTAATAATAAATTCTTATCAATATCCTATCTTCAGTTTAAATTCAATAGCATTATTTTTGTTTATTTTTTTTTTCATCTCACTAATTTCTATTTTAATCAAAAAATTAAACCCTCATTGTTTATCTTTTTATTCTATTTTGAATGAACAAAAAAAAATTCGTACTAAGAAATTGAAACTAGAAAATTTATTAAATATTTGTGTATCTCACCAATGTTTTTTAATTTAAACAAAGAAAAAAGAATTTGAAATTTAAATAATTTCAAAAAAACAATTCGTTTGTTCACTTTTTAGATAAAATTTACTGTTTATTTCTTTTTTTTAATTCTATTTCTCCTTTCATTTCATTATATATTTTATCTCGACAATCCCCCTTATCTAAATTCAAGGTTTTCAATCATCAATTTATTTGACCATTAAAAAATAAAAATAAATTTCTGCCTGGTTTCTCTTCTTTCTCTCAACTTCTTTGTTTAGAATAATTTCAAAAAAGTTTGAAAAAAAGATTACAATTATGAAAAAAATATAAGTTAAAAATAAGTTAAGACTTTTCTCTTCTTTTTTTGTTGAAAATCAGTTTTTTTTCTTTTTTTTTTTGACGTTTTACTTCTCTTAAATTTGTTCAAGATTTCCCAAACTTTTTTACTACTACATTTAACTTAAACAAGCTACTTTTTTAACTTACCTTTTTCTTATTTCTCCCATTCTATCCTTTCAGTTTTTTTTTGTTGTTTTTTTTTTTTTTTTGAATACTTTAACATTTCTTAATTTGTTTATATAAATACACATATTCTTTTGATATTATTAATTATTAAAAATTTATAATTGTTTTTTTTCTTCCTTCTAAACATCCCTGAGAAAATTTGTTCTACATTGCAAATATTTTCCTTTTCTTTTTTCCTTTTCTTTTTGCTCGCCTGATCGCATTCACTGATAAGGAATCAATCAGTTTAATGGTTAGAATTACCATTTTATATCATAAATGAATCAAGAATTTGATAAATTTATCAGCCTTATATTTTAAGTTTTATTTTCACTTTTTTTCATGAACGCATTTTTTCTTATATTTGAAGTTGAGATTTATTTTTCACACATTTTTCATGAACGCATTTTTTCCAACGAATTTACTTTAGCCTAAGAAAAACGCATTTTTGATTGATTGTGAAGAAAAAATTTTATGTTTTGCAACAATTTCAAAAAGGAAAAAAAAATTCTGAAAATTTTTCGTAACGCATTTATAATTTAAATATATAATGAAATAAACGGACAACAGTTTATGAAGCTGAAAAAGTCAAAGTTGAAAAAATTTTCAATTAGAACATTTCTGCAAACACTTCAAAATTTTCATAATGCATTATGAGACTCCATGAAATTCTTACTGAAATTTATTGAAAAAGAAAAAAAAAGAAGTGAAAAAAGAAAGAGAAGAAAGGAAAAGGAATTATATGAAATTTTCTCGAAAAGCTAAAAAAAAATGTTAAAAAATATTGCTAAAAAAATATAAAATAACCCGAGATATCTTAGATTTTACTCCAGGAATTTCTCACAATTACGCAATTTTTATTTCTCATTGATATAGAATAAAAGAAAAGAAATCATTATGAAATCACTCAAATTCAATATTATTATCACTTTTTTTTTTCTTCTAAATTTCGATTAAATTTTTGATGAATTATCATTTTATTCAGACTAAGAAAAAAAAAACTTTTTTTTCTTTTTTTTGATGACTTATCCTTAAATTCTTTTCTTCAATAGCAAATCAAACACTTCAAGAATGTAAAATTAAATTCAAACCAAAATTAAAATTACATTACAATGATTGCTAGGATCCAACGGTTGCATATCGCTCCTTGAGACGGTGTTACGGGGTTAATTCGGGTGATACCATTGTTGTTTTCTGCTATCAGTTGACTGGTTTTTTTTTTTTGGGTGGGAGGAATTTTTAGGATGTAAATAAGGATTATTTGACCTGAAATTAATTTCATAATTTTATAAATTTATACAATTGTTAAGATTTCTTAGCATAACAAATTTGGTTGAGATTTCTTGACCTTTTGCCTTAATTATCAAAATTCTTTGACCCCAAATATCTCTCATAATTTTTTGATCTATAAAGTTTAATGCAAAATGCAGTAACACTGAATAAAGTTTGCTTGTTAACAAATTGCAAAGATAACAAATATAATGATAAGTTGCAATAATCAAATGCATGATTTTTCTTTAATTAGCCAAATTGTTAATTATACTTACGTAATATGCGTAAAGCTTATCAGTTTTTATCATACAATATTCATGTTATATATTACTAATTAAGTTAATTCTGATAATTAATTGAACACAATGATAGAGTAATATGCTACATTCGTTGGTATATTTTAAAATTGATTAAATTATATTTGCTCATATTGTTTACGTTTTTGATAAATTTTTTTTTTATTATCAGATACATCAGATAACATTTTGTGAATCATTAAAATTAGTCGATGCTATTGTGATAAAGTGACATTTATATGTCATGCATATAAATGTCACTTTATCATATAGTGATATATATATATAGTGAGCTATTATTATATGGAAATGATTCATATGGAATATTTACGTAAATATGAGACGTGCGTTTACGTTTAGTAGATTTGACGTATGCATATATATATGTATGTGTGTGTGTTTATTTTTTTGTTTGTAGACATACATATGTATGTCTGTCTACATTCAATGAGATTACGATTAATTTGTGCGGAATTTGCTGACTTTGATATAAAGTCTTTATATTATAATAGTTTTATATGAAATTTATGCATATGTGTAGTGCATCGATAAAAATTAGAAGAGAAAAGATAGAATAAAAGCATTTGCAGTAATATTTTGTGGAAATATTTCGTCTAGCTCTTTCATTGTTTTATTTTGGCATTTTTAACAATTTTAACTGCTTTAGAAATTATTGAATTATACAAGTGAATAATGAATGGCTAATTGTTGTTTCTTTTTCAATAATTAATATAAATATTTTTACGTAATATGAGCGTGTTAGTGTTAAAAATGATTAAAGTTTATCATAGACATGGATATATATATGTGATAGACTTTGTCATTTTTACAAATTAAATAATTATGTTTATTATTGAATATTTTCTTAAGATTATATACTACTAACGATTAAATTAACTTCATTGGTGAAAATAGCAACAATATTTCTGGTGAATACATTTTATTCATTCTCAATTATCAACATTTGCTTATAATTGGACAATCATTTGACGACAATCAGAGAAATATGGTTTTTGTCATACGTGGTTTAATTATTGCTTAATCGATTCTTGCTCTTTTTCTTTCGAAATAAGGAATATTAATTATTGAAATGGCACGAGCTCCAGTAAGATTAAATGTTTACGATATGGTAAGTTTCCATTAATTTGTTTATTCAGTACCACTCTTCTTTTTTTTGACTAATTCTATTACATAAATGGTTTTCTGTGAAAGTTTTGTTAAAAAATGATTTGTAGTTTGGAATTGATTGATTTTATTCGTGGCTTATTTGATATTTTAACATGCACAAATGTGCAATATTCAAATGTTACAAAAAATTTTTTCCTTTTCTTACCTGTTTCAAGGGATGGAATTTAGCATCTTCATATATGAGTGGAATTCATCAAAAGATTTGTGAGAGAAAATTAAAGATGAGAAAGCTGGACTAATTGATGATTGATGTTTCAGTTAGATTGCAATATATTTACTGTGGTCCTTTTTCGGTTTTTGTTACAAAATCTAATTGTTGGATATTTGAATTTAATTTGCTACTTGCTACTTGAATCTTGCTGGTTTACTTTTAAATTTCATTATTTTAGTACTGGTTGAACGATTATGCTTCTACTCTTGGATTTGGAGTGTATCATACAGGCATTGAAGTATATGGTATTGGTAAGTTTGATTTTTTCCAAGAAATCAAATTTATTCCAGATAATTTAATCTACTTTCACTAAAACTCAACAATCATCTATTATTTTTAAAATTCAGTTTCCAAATTAATTTGTTAAGAAGTTCTCTTCTTTTTTGTTTATTATTTTTATTTCAGAATATGCTTATGGTGGGCATCCTTTCTCATTTTCTGGAATTTTCGAAAATTCACCAAAAGATGCAGAAGAGTTAGGGGAGAATTTCAAATTTAAGTGAGTAATTTTATTCAAAATTTACATGGTATTTGTATCTTGTGATTAGTTACAGGTACTGTGAAAATTGCTAATAAGATTATTTTCTAAAAAACAAGTGCCTTCAGAGAAAGTATCCCTATTGGAGAGACCGACTTCAGTGCTACTGATATAAGACATCTTATCCAGATGTTGGGAAGTGAATACAGAGGCGACAAATATCATTTAATTTCAAAAAATTGCAACCATTTCACAGCTGCTTTGGCTAAGGTATGTAATAAGTAGTTTTATTTAGTTCTTTTTCGAGTAACCTTAGGTTATCAAAAGATGATGCAAAATTTTATGGTAAAATGAAAAATGGAAATACATGAGTCGAAAGGAGTGTCAATGGAGGCATAATCGTGAGTCGGAAAAAAATAAAATATTTTATAATCTTATCAAGTTTAACTTCATATTTTAATGTAGCATATGGTCTGCATACGAGATATTGTTAAAGAAACATTTCAAACAGTGGAAGAAATGTTATTCAAAAAGAAAAAAGATGAAACTTGCATAAAATAAATATGAACCAGTCAATTTTTAAATGAGTAGAAATTAGATCATGATGAAAAATCTCACTCTTTGTAACTCAAACAAATATAAAATTACCATTTCAGTTTAATTTTTACAACATACGTATGGTAACATTTTAGCTTACCTAATAATTTATAACTTTTACAATTGTAACAGCTATTTATTTCATTTTAGACGCTAACCGGGAAAGAGATACCCTCATGGGTAAATCGACTTGCTACCGTATCAAGTTCGATACCGTTTTTGGAGCGTTGTTTGCCTAAAGAATGGTTAACACCGGTGGCATTACAGCAAACTTTGGAAGAAAGACGAAGAAGTGGGAATTATAGTTCAGCATGTATTGAACGTGATCAGGAAACTACTGAACAATCAAGCAGCATGGGAAGACGTGCTAGCTTGCCGCTTAGTGGCAGCATCGGTCAGCTGTCTTCTTGCATGCTTTAACTTGCTTTTGTTCTGTTTGTGTTTCCTTTTTTTAGCAAAAAAAAATCTCTTTAAATTTTAAGTTATAAGAGAAGTTGAGATATACTATATTGTGATTATGATGTTGTATAGATTGCAACAATCCTGAATAGCTATTGTTAACGTAATATATGCAATTAGAGGATTTCTTGATTACATTCTTTTCATTTCTCTCAATAATATTGTATTAAATTTTGAGTATTCGTTAAAAAAAAGAAAAAGAAATAACAGTGCATTAGTTTTAATGTGATAGTTTATTGGATCCCTTTATTCCATTTCCCACATTTTTCTTTTTTCCTTTTGTTTAACTGGGAGTTGAAGTTACTTGAGTTCGTAGCCTATAAATTGTGTAGTATGCGGATTTGATATGACTATCGGCTAAATTCTTGGCTGTCAGAGTGTTGGTCAAATTGGTTGTGACATTTTTGTTACTTTAAAATATTTTCCTGTCAAGTTTATTCTTTGTAAGTTGAGTTAATTTAATTACTCCAAAGAGGATCATATAATTGTGTGAAATGGTATATTAATTTTATTAAAAATCATATTTGTTGTGCTATTGTTGATATGAATTAGTTCTTCAAATCTTTTGTAAAATTTAATCTTTGTAGAATACAAGTTTAAATTCAAACATTACAGAAGCAAAATTATCAGCTGGTGGTTTAACGACGAATTATTCATCTTCAACAAATCTTCTGAATGCTACTGATACAGTGCGATCGTTTAGTCCGGTGCCACAGTTATCAAAAATTTGGAATTCAATCAAAAATTTTACTACTGATAGCACTCAGTCAACAGCAACAACAACAACAACTGCCGTTTCTTCATCATCCAGTTCTCAGTCCGTTCATGAGAAATTGAGAAAGTAAAATTGCTACATCATTTGCATTCAGCTAAAAGCCTTACAATTGATATTGCCCTTACTCTTTTCCTTTCAATTAGTAAATTTATCTCTGATTTCCATTTTGAAAATATATTTGCTGTGCGAATTCTTTTAAGTATATTACGAAGACTTGAAATGAAATATTTCAGATGAGACTCTTAATATACATTCGAAAATTACTAATTAATTTTAAATCAAAAAATTATGCTTCTGCTTATATAAAACATATCATGATTTATTTTTAGCTAAATTGTTAATGTCTTCTAAGTTTTTTTTTTTCTTGTCAAAGGATTCCATTTTCTCTTTTATCCAATTTCTCGTCTAGTTAAAACTAGATTGCTGCATTAGTTTAATTCTTTGGTCATTGTCATGCAATGCCTTTTAGTTTTATGCCTTAAACAATTTATTTTCTTATAATTTTTTAGCTTTTTATTTTTTAATTCTAGCAATAGATTAGTATTGCTTTTTACTAGATTATATATGCATTTTTTTTTTCTGTGACAACAATTTTTCATACGAAATATTTTTTTTTCCGAAAAAATCATGAATGCAGAAATTGTTTGTTGTTCAGTTCCTTCGTTACTATTTTTAACTACGGTCTCATTTTGTTGCCTTATTTAATTCCGCAATCAATCTATCCTGAAAATCAGGATTGCTTGATTAATGCAATGTTTAGTTAATTTTAGAAGTGATAAATCTTCTCACTATTATCTCTAAATTCATTTGTATCATTCATATATGATTTAAACTTTTTGAAGTTCATTCATTTAATTAAGAATACAAATCCGTAATTTTTTTCCGAACAATGATTGAAACTACTATTTCATCAATGTCTCACTGTAATTATTACACTGGCAGTGTTGAGGTCTTCTTTTTAATGTGCTTTCAATTCTTTTTTTTTTTTTTTGTATCTGCTTCATCATACTTTCTAATTTGGCTACAGTTCTCCTAAACTTTTCAATTGCACATTTTAAATTACTAGGTATAATTACTAGGCATATTTGATTTTGCCTCTTGGTCTATTTTTTATTTTTTTTTTCATCAATTCTATTTCAGTTTATCAGCATAGAAAAATTAAAAAATTCCAGTCTTTTGTGAATTATTCCATTTAAAAGTTTTTTCTCCTTTTTTTTTGAAGTTTTATTCCTTCATTAATAAATTTTTCAATTTGTTTGAACATTTGTCTTTATTCTAAAATCGATAGAAATGCTTCAAATTTAATTTGAGCGGTAATTATAATCTCATTTAAGATGTTAAACTTTATTAATGCAGAAGTAAAACTTTTTTTATAATAGAATATTCAAAGATTTAAAGGATTGTAGAATTAGGGATGAAAAAAGGGAAATTTTGCGATAATTGATAATGTGATAAATTACCGTGGCGTAATTTTTGGATAACAAATATATATGTATGCCAAGTTGAGATTAATTCGTTTTATTTGATTTCTTACTTTGATTAATGTTAATTAGCCTCTAAAAAATTCATTTTTTTTTTTTTTTTTTTTTTTTTTTTGTATTTGTATACATGCAGAATGAATTATTTAAGATTAGACAGTTGAGATTGTGAAAGTTTTTCAATGATATATGATCATGTCATGAACATATATTATTATTAGCTTTCAATCAATTTATCTCTTTAAGAAAAGAAAAATTTCCATGTGGAATTAATTCGGTCTCTTTTTTTTCTTTTTGAACTGTATACCTTATTGATGTATTTTCTACCTTCTTTTTTTAAAAAAAAAAGTATATATATATATATATATTGTGCCACTGAAATTCTTTTCAAATGCCTTATTAAAAAATTCAAATATATTCACATCAATATTTCAAACGAATGAGTGAAAAAAATATGCACTGATTAAATGACAAGATGGTTTGAAGATTTCTTTTTTTCTTTTATTAGCTTCAAATAGCTTCAAAACAGCTTCAAAACATCATTGATCTCTGGTCAATATAGATAGAGCAAAGAAAAAGATATGGCCTGGAGAAAGAAAGAGTAGATAGAGAGTGTTTTCATAAACTGAAATTTTTAAAAGAGAGAAGAAAAGAAAAACATCCGTACTCATTGAGTTACGTTAATGTCCATTGAAATCAAAGGATGCTATCGTTTAATATTTTATCTTGCATATATTATTAGGGTGTATTTGTATTCAGGTATTGAATTATTACTAATTGTTTTAAATGATAAAGTAAACAGTTAATTATTACTATCCGTTGCAACTTCATTTTTATTTTTCATTAATTAGGACTTGTGAAAGATATGGAAGAATTAATTAAATTTAGAAATTAAGGATTATTTCAGGATTAAATAATAAAATATTAGATAATCATACATTATAGTTGTTTAGCAATTTTTAACTTTTAACTTTGATTCATTGAATGAAATTTCTAAAACAACAGAAAAAAAGGATGTGGAAAAAAGTCAGCTAAATTATAAACAAAAAATTCATAACAAATAATTTAGGTCATATTTAATCTTAAAATTAAATTAATCTTATTTAATCATAATTTATATCTTTAAGTAAAATAACCAAATAATTTCAATTTTATTCAAATTTTGCATAATGCTTAATTCGTCAACATCATATGACAAACAATCTTTTGTTAATATTATGATATGCAAATTTAAATATAAAATTGTTGATAATGTATTTGTTAGTTACACGTAATAATTTCACATTTAATTTCATTATTTGGTTGTATTTTAAGATATCTAAATCAGTTGCAAACTGTGTATTATCAATTATCAAATCAGATGCTATTGTGATAACATACCGGGCACACCTGTCTATTTTGTGATAATGCTTACTATAGGCTACTGCAGTGAGCATTACGATCGAAAGCTTGAACGGTTCGGCTATTTTGAACCGGTACTACACTATCTAATTGGTGTTGTAGCAGGTATTTTGCATTTATAGTATTTAGATAGATAGATTAGATCAATAAATAGATAGATAGATCAGTAGATAGACAAATAGATCAATGGATAGATAGATCAATAGATAGATGGATAGATCAGTAGGTAGATAAATTAATAGACAGATGGATCAATAGATAGATCAATAGATAAATGGATAGATAGATAGATAGATAGATAGATAGATAGATAGATAGATAGATAGATAGATAGATAGATAGATAGATAGATAGATAGATAGATAGATAGATAGATAGATAGATAGATAGATAGATAGATAGATAGATAGATAGATAGATAGATAGATAGATAGATAGATAGATAGATAGATAGATAGATAGATAGATAGATAGATAGATAGATAGATAGATAGATAGATAGATAGATAGATAGATAGATAGATAGATAGATAGATAGATAGATAGATAGATAGATAGATAGATAGATAGATAGATGGATAGATAGATAGATGGATAAATAGATGGATAGATAGATAGATAGATAGATAGATGGATAGATAGATAGATAGATAGATAGATAGATAGATAGATAGATAGATAGATAGATAGATAGATAGATCAGTAGATAGATGAATCAATAGACAGATGGATCAATAGATAGACGGATAGATAGATCAACAGATAGATAGATAGATAGATCGATAGATAGATAAAGACTCGAAATCACTTTAGATAATATTATAATATTTAGATAATATTATTATACTTAAAATATTATGTAAGATTGTTACTATTTTTTTTTTCTCCTCCTGTTTATCATCTTTGTTTTATAATATTTAAGAAAATGATTAAAAATTTAATCTATAGGAATAATGAATTATTTGCTAATATTTTTCATTATTTATGCTAGTATTTTATACTTTTTAAATATTTAAATTGAATAAATCATACATATTAATATTAATTTTAAAAAAATAAAGAGTTATTGATAAGGAATTTACTTTCTTTCAATTTGGATTTTATCAAATTTTTTCATCTACAAATTATTTTTTTTTTATTCATAAATTTTCCAAGATTTTTATAGGTGCAGCAGGTGTGCTAACAGGTCATCCATTAGATACGGTTAAAATACGTCAACAAACTGAAACACAAAGTATTTATCGTTGTTGCTCATCAATCATACAAAATGAGAGTATTTTGGGATTTTTTAAAGATAAGAAATTTTGTTTGTTTACGTCAAATGATATTTTTAGCAATGTTTACTATTCTTTTATCTACTATTTATTCAAGAATAAAAAGTCAAAGTTTTCTTTTTCACCATTTTAAAAATTAAAGTTTGTGATAAAATGTTGAAACTATAATATGTATTAAATTTAGCAAATTTTATTATCAAAATTTAATTTTGAAATAAATGAAACAAATAAATAAATAAAGTTGAATAACTAAATTGTATTATTATTCTTATTATTATTACATAGAATGACAAAATTGAATTCCATGATAAAAATGATAAAAAGTGAATTTGGAAAGACTAATGATTATTATCATTTTCTAAAAAATGCATTATTACACATTATTTTAAAAAATTTTTAAAATTTTGAAATTAATTAATTATTTGATTTAATCTATCAATATCATTAATCATTAATTATTTTTGGTTTTTTAACAAATTTTTAATAAATGTTAAAATATTTTCAGGAATGTCAAGTCCATTGATAAGTTTTACAGCAATTCATGCTATAGCATTTGGTGTTTATGGTAATACAATGAAACTTTTTGATAATTATCATCATTTACTTGGCTCATTTATTGCTGGCAATATGGCTGGTATTGCACAATGCAGTATATGTATTCCATCAGATTTAATTAAAATAAAATTACAATTACAAGTATATTATTTGTTAAATTAAATAAGTGAAAAAATAGAAGCATATCATTCTAATCATTTTTAAAATCATTTAATTGCTAATTAATTTCTTTTTTTTTTGAACAAATTTCATAGTGTTAAATAAATTTATTTTACTCCCTTTTTTTTCTCTCTATTACTAACACATAAAGAAGAATAAAATTTTTTACAAATTATTAAGCATTCTATTTTACAAATTTTTTTTCATCAAAATTATCACTATTAAATTATTGACTTTAAAAAAAAAAATGAAGAGAAATTTCTCTTTTATTTCAGTAATTTGTTATTGCTTTAAATAAAAACAAATTTTTTCCCTTTTCTATTCTAATGTTTTTTATTGCTTTAATTATGAAATTATTAAATTAATTTTATTATGATAACAAACAAACAAACAAAAAACGGTAAGAAAGAAACGAACAAAAAAGAAAATTTATTCTTTTTAAATTTATACTCAAAATATATGAATAAAAATAACTTCATTATGCGTATGTATATAAATTTAGAAAGATAAGAAGCAAAGATTATATATTTCATCATATGATTGTGCTCAACAAATGATAAAACAACATGGATTTTTCTCGATATATAAGTAAGTTTTGCATATAAATTAATAGGAATTATAAATATAATTTCTGATAATATAATAATTGAAATTTATTTCAAATTTTCAAAACGAATTATTTTATCTTGTCTTTCGTTTCTTTTTTTTTTCACTTGAAAAATATGCTATTTAAGAGGTACATGGATTACAGTTGCACGAGATGGTCCTGGTTATGGTATGTGGTTTGTCACATATGAATTTTGTACACAAAAATTAAGTAAAGATGGTACAGCTTCATCATTAACTACATTTCAATTACTTTTAGCTGGAGGTTAAATTTTACTAATTATTATTATTATCATTTTTTTTTTTTCGTTGCAAATTATTGAAATTATCAAATTGATTTTGTAATTAATTAAGTGAAAATAAAGGAGAAATAAAAAAATAATTTGGATGAAAAAATTTATCATTTTTAATATTTATTATTATTATTGTTATCGTTGTTATTGTTTTAAACTATTAATTGAGTGAAAGGAAAAAAGTTGAATTCTTGTGATAAAATTTATCATCATTACAATACAAACGTAGTAGTTTACACAAAAAAAAAATCATTATCGTAATTAATTATATAATTGTATTTTCAATTAAATTATTTCATAATTTCGAGTCACAATTATATCATTTGATATATTATAATTAATTAAACATCATTAATAATTTGATTTTCCTCTTTTCACTTCATAAAATTATATCATAATTTCTAATCATAATTATGTCATTCGATATGCAATAATTAATTAAATATCATTAATAATTTAATTTTTCTTCATATTTTAGGTATTGCGGGTATTATGTCGTGGATATGTAATTATCCTTTAGATGTGATAAAAACACAATTTCAAGCAAATGATAGCATACATTCATATAAACAAATTTGTCAAAATATTATGCGAACATCTGGCATTAAAGGTTTCTTTGCTGGCATTTCGGCTACTATTTTCCGGTATATTTTTGATATTCAAAATTTTTAATTCAATATTTAAATTTTTAATTCACTTATTTTGTATTTAATAATAATATGAATAAGTGGGTTAAACATTAATAAATTCTTGAAAATTTTAAAGTATTTTAGAAATTTTGTAAATTATGAGATTAAAATAGATTGACTATTGATAGATTGACATATCAATTTAGCATTCGTAACTGTATCATTCATTCATAAATAAAATATCAGTCGATTTAGTTATTTAAAATTTTCAAACAAAAACTTTATGAATCGGATGATTAAACTGTTTGCCTATTTAATACATCCGATATGTATGTTTCTTTTTATAAAATATATATATATATATATTTTTTTTTCGTAATTGAATCTATTGTTGCAATAATTTGTTAAATTTAAATCTACAAATTGAGTGCATTTAATAAATTATCACTTGAAATTGCTGAAAGAAATGATAAGAAAATTATGATAAGCTATTATTGATGTAATTTGATCATATCAACCTATTTTTTTAAAAATAAACCAAGAATAAATAATGTTAGGTCAAGACAGTCAAAACCAAAATTAAACTTAATATTATTTTCAAACTTAATAAATTTCTAAATTTGAAAAATCAAATTAACTTAATATCAAGAAATTCTTTGTTCAAATTTTACTTTTAGAGCAGTTCCAGCAAATGCATCCATTTTTTTTGCTGCCGAATGGTCCTATCGTTTGCTGCATAAAACTAGCGAATGGCATGAAACACATTTTTCAAAAAAATCCAATGATTAAATTTAAAAGTAATGCAGAAAGTGAATTTCATAACCTTTCTTTTTTTATTTTGCATCTTTGAATAATTCACTAAATGAACGAAATATTAGAAAAGTTATTTAAATTCAAATTTCAACCGTTATTTTAATTATTATTTTACATTCTTATATATGGCAATAATATTGTCATTATCATAACTAATGATAGTGAGTAAATATCAAAACTGATGTGACTTAAGGCAAATATTTGCTAGAACAGATTAGCATATAACTAAGATATGTTATCATTAGCTATGCTAACATATATCTATTTGCCTTATCACTTGAACACCTTACCACTGTTTAAATTTACCAATCTTATAGGTATGAAAAACATTTCAGTGTAATCCAAATATTCATCAAAAAATTCAATTATTAACGTTTTTATCAATATAAATAACTTATCAGTACAAATAACCTTTTAATTATTATTACTTGCAATAATTTAATTTTTCCTCCATTACTTGCTTCATTTTTTAGGATAATAGGATGAAGACAGCAATCAATTAATCAATCAATCAACAATCAGTGATATTCATTGGTCATTATTAAATGTATATTTTTATTATTGTTTGTAATTTTTAAGTTTGTATAAACGAAAAACAAACAAATCAAGAAAAAAAACAAAATTGATTGATTTGTTTTTATTTTCAATTAATTTTTACTATAATCAGTTTATGCTTTAATATACGCAAATGTATAGACATATTTTATTGATTGCATTTATGATTGTTGTAAACAAATCATAGAATAGCTAATGATATGATAGAAGCAATGATTTGTTGTTGCATAAATTTAAAATTAAAATTAATTTGATTAAAATGAAACGTTAATATAGTATTTAATATTTTTTCCATTTATATTTTTAGTTTCAATCTGATTAAAATCACTTTAATTATATGAGTAATTAAATAATTAGTTTTTTAAAACAAATAACTTAAATATAAAACTCCTACTTAACTCTCATAGCCGACCGGGTCACAAATGGGCGAGATGGCCGAGCGGTCTAAGGCGCTGGTTTAAGGCACCAGTCTCTTCGGAGGCGTGGGTTCGAATCCCACTCTCGTCAACGGTCGTAAAACCACGGCACCCCTTTTTTTCTCAAGAAAAAAAAAAGAAATGTCGCACAATTGTATATCAAAGCGAACAACTATTTCTTTAATTTCAAATAGTGTCATAATATAATGAGTGGTCTAATACATCCGTGAATTCTGTAGGCTTTTTATTGCTTTCAACTTTTTTTTTAAAATCTTTTTAAATTTCATTCTTTCAAGTTATTAAATTGTTCTTGAATTGTTTACGGATATTCTAACAAACACAAATTTTTTGCGGATCAAATATCTTGTCAGCACCGCTTCCTTATTTTTTTTTTAAAAAATAAATTCTTTTTCAATCACATTTTGGACATGAAAGACCTATTTTTTCATTCATTATTTATTATATTATTGCTATTATTATTATCATTATTATTAATTATTACCAAATAGCAAATGAATGAAATTTCATTAAAAGTTTTCGCGAATTCTAAATATTCAGGATGATATTTATTATGAATTTTGAAAAAATTTCAAGTAAAAAACACACACACACACATAGTTGGACGGCAATGCAATGTTGTCAACAAAAAATGATTGAAATATTATTTTTCGGAAAAAATAATTTGAAAAATTGAATTAAGATATTACTGAGTGTGAAATAGAAATATATAAAATATTCGCACTCATAAAGTAATGAAAAATTGAAAATATTGAAAAAGTAAATGGTTGCAATGCTTATTACTGATTCTTTTCGAAAATCATATGAAATCACTATAAAAAAAAAAAAAAAAAATTACTTTAAAATTTACTTTATATAGCAAAGCGATACGTATAAACTAAATCCTAAATAATGAAAAATAATTGAAAAAAAAAAAAATTTATAACCATTTAAATGGGACAAAACATTTGAAAAATCAATGAAACAAAAAATTTATATGAATAGATTGATTCATTTGATGATTTTTATTGCTAGAAATTTTTAAAATATACATTGTTAGTATTTTAATATTCTAATGCTATGATTTATTTCGCATTTCACAAATTAATTTCGATCAATTAATTTGATGTCATCAATTTTAGTTTTATTCATTTTTGTTTCATTTGTCTATCAATATTAAGTTTTTTCAATTCCACTCGTAGCATTAGCTCCATTTCATAGCCAAATCGTATTTGATTAGAAATAAATTGCGCCAATATACTCCAAGCACTGATATTCGCCGAAACCTATGCATATTTTAATGAGCATTTCAATTTTTCATTCAATTTTTTTTTTTTTTTTAATTCAAAATGCTATAAATTTATATATCTTTTATGAAATCTGTTTGCCTCATTTATTCATCCTAACTAATTTATGTAAATTTATTTATCATCGATAATTATAACTTCTTAAGTTGAAAAATAGCGCAATTGTTACATATGAATTATCAAAGATGAAGTGAAAGTGATAGAAAAAATTATGAACTAAATTAGAGTTCGATGAATGATTAATAATCAATTTTAATATTTCAGAATAATTTGTTTCTTTCATTCAAAAAAAAAGAAAAGAGAGAATTAACTAAATAAACAAAAAAAATAAATAAATAATTATAAGAAGTAAACATAAACTTTGAACCTGTGAAAATAAACTCCTCGAATTTCGTTTTTCATTTTCCAACAATGCATCGTCAACTGTGAGATTTTTTTTCGACGCTATAATTTTAGCACTATAACAATTTTAATTAGCATTAAATCAGATTCATTTAATTATTAATTAATATATAAACTATTTTTTTTGTATTTATTAGTTTATTAAATTGAAAATTTTACTATAATTTAAACAATAATTATTAATCAAAAAAATTTTGTCAAATGACCAAAATTTTTTTTTCATGCAATTATTACAATTTATTTTACAGTTTTTTGAAATGTAAAAAAATTTTATTAAATGATTAAAATTTTTTTTTCATGTAATTATTATAATTTACTTTGTAAATTCTGAAATGCAAAAAAAAAACAAACAAATAAACAAAAAAATTGGTACATTAAAAGGACAAAAAAAAGGAAAAATATATATACTTAAAAGTTTTTTTCCTTTTTTTTCCTTAAATTTTATCCTATAATTTCATTTGCAAAATAAACAATTATAAATAATTGTGAAAAAAAAAAAAAAGAGAAAAGAATGAAATTTAGAAATATAACCTTTTAGTTGTTGTTTATTTAAGAATTCTTTTGCTGTTGTTGTAATTGCTGCTGAAAGTCGATCCCAATAGCTATGCGGAATGGATGCATTAAAATAACCGTACGTAATATCTTCGTGATTTACGTACGCTGCGCCAAATTCTTGCAATCGATCAGCAGCTACAATTGGCTCTGCTAAATTGCGCATTGATTGTGATAATGCATGAGTGAAACGCTGAAAAATAAAATAATTTTGAACCAAAAAAAAAAAAAAAAAATTGATGAATTTAACAAATTTCTAAAAAAAAAATTGATAAATTTAAATATTTTAAATTTATAAATTAATAAAATTTTGTTTGGAACAAATTATGTTTCTTTTTCATTCATTAATTATATAATTTACGAAAATTCACATCGCTTTTTTGCTTTCTCATTTTGCTTTTTATCTTTCCAAAAAAAAAAAAATTCAACAATAGTTTTTTTCTTTGTTTTATGATAATTTTTAATTGCAAAAAATTAAATCAATTTAATTGATAATAAAGAAGAATGAAAAAAAAAATTATCTAATTTTTTTTGTTAAAAAACTAAATAAATTTATCAGAAATTTGATTTATTTTTTTTTTTTCTATTATTAAAATTAAAAGTTAAAATGAATGTGAGAAGTAAATGAAAAATATGAGAAAAAAGAAAAATGATTTCGGTTTTCTTTTTTTTGCTAAGTGAAAATAAATATTTAATGGAATAAAAGATTATATTAGTCATTTAATATTTTGTTTTTCTTTTTTCTCTCCTAAAAAAAAAATTCCTTTTATTCACTCAAAAAAAAAAAGAAAAAAATTTAATAGTTTAATTTACTTTTGTCGCTATTTCAGGAGCATTTTTTGAAATAATAATAAAAACTCTCGTTATAAATGACATTTTGAAAATTAATTTCAAAAAAAAAAAATTACATTTTTTCATTTAACATTCAAAAGAGTGAAATTAATCGATCGTCAAATACATTAAATATATTGAATAAAGTATTATAGTATATATGTATATCTATATAGAATTTAGAATTTAATCATAATTTTTCATAGAATTCTGTTTTTTTTAATTTTTAAATTTGATATATTTTCATAAAAATTTAGAAAATCACAAAAAAAAAAATTTTAATACAAACGTGTAATTGCTGGAATACTTTTGAAAATTAACTTAAATCATATTTTGAAATGCCCTGAAATCATTTTTTATCATTTAATAATTAAAGAAGAGAAAAAAAGAAGTGAAAAAGGAAAATTAACATTTGATAAGAATTGTAATCAAATAATCACAGTAACATATTCTATTTATTCTTTATTGTTGATAATGATATATTAATTCTATTAATAATTACTTAATTCGATTATTTGATTATCAATTTCAATCATTGCTTATTTAAATTTCGTTATAGTTCAAGAAATATGTATAATAGTTTAAAAAATTTTTTCTTTTTTACATCAATTGAATTGTTTTTTTTTTCTCATATCTCTTCATTTATTTAATAAATTATCATAAAATAATTATTGAATTTAAAATTTTACTTTTTGACAGTTTTTTTTTCTTTCATTAATTTTTGTTCGTTAACTTATTCTCTCATTTTGATTATTTCTTTTTTTTCTTTTGCAATCATTTCTAATGCATTTTAAGCATTTATTAATTTTTGCTTACCTTTTTTTTTCCTTCTTCTTTAATAAAATTTTATTTTTAAAATATTCATTTAAAAGATAAAAATCAAAAATCAAAAAAAAAAAAAAAAAACGGTTATTAAAATTTTACCTGTGCATGTGTTCGAAAATTTACATGTTCTTGCCATTGATTAGTACATTGAAGATGTTCCAAATTAATTACCACCAATAAATTTGGGTCACGTTCAAAGACTGTCTCAAAGACACGTTTTCCGAGATCAAATACTAAAGCACGTGGTAATTGACGCCACATTGTTGTTAAGATTGCTTTTTGATGTGCGCTTAAACCCGTAATTTCACAAATATTTGATCGTCGTCTAGTACCATCCATATATCTATGAAAGAGTTATTTCATTTTTTTCTAAAAAAATTATTTCATTTTTTTTTTTTTTTTTGTAATTTTAAAATTTAAACATTAAGGACAAAAGAAAAACAAAAAACAGAGATTAAAAAAACGACAAAAAATTTAATCATTTTTCAAATTTATTATTTATCATAAATTACTTCAATTTTTTTAAAAATTATTTCATTTTTTTTTTTCGTGTAATTTTAATTTACACTGTAAGAATAAAAAAGAGAAAAGGAAAACGAAAAACAGAGATGAAGAAAGAAAGCACAAGAAATTCAATTATATTCTAAATTTATCATAAATTATTTCATTTTTTTTTTTTGTAATTTTAATTTAGACTTTAAATATCAAATTTTTAATTTAAGCTTTAAATATTTGGAAGGAGTTTTTTTTGTTGTAACAACTGAAACATTTGAAAAGATAAAATTTAATGTAATACTTTAATTTCTATAATGATTATAAAATTTTGATATAAAATTTGTACAAATTTTTTTGTGTGTACAAAAATGAATAGAAAATTATATAAAAACTTGGTATAAATTTTATTTTTATATCAAAACGCAGTATTAATAACATTTTTTTTAGAAATTTAATAAGAAAAAAATGATAAAAACTGGTAAAGTAGTACTTTTTAAAAGATTAAAATAGTCTACGTCTAAATTAGTAGCATTAATTAATGCTGTTAATTAAATACATTCATTTTTAAAATTATGTTAAACATAAATTAGCATATAATTATTATTAAAATATTTGTTAGTATGGAATTTATAACTAATCACAATATAAATAATACTTGAAATTATATAAAACAATTGTAATTACCTATATTTATTTATACTTAAATTTTTTATTTACTTAAAATTAATTTCATTTATTGAAGTATTTCTTCATTTCCTTTTTTTTTTTTTGAAATATAGTTGAAAAGAAAAAAAAATACTCGAATACCTTGGTTGTCCAGATGATGCACGAAATGATTTGCTACGATTTTTTTCAAATGAAACAATTGATGATTCCATTTCTCCCTCTTTTCGAAAACTTGACAATTTGCGTGAACTAAAATTTATTTTAAATTTAAAAATTTAATTAACTTTTTTACATTATTAAAAATTTTATATTAATATTTTTTATAAAAATTAAAATTAAATTGTGCAATTGCAAAAAAAAAAGTATGAAATTGTCTTAATTCTGCCATCGTTTTTTTTTTATTAGCTAACGAAATCAATTAATAATAAAAAAAAAGCGATGAAAAGAATTTAACTTTTGCATTAAATTAGATTATCTTCAAAAATATATTTAATTAACCAAAAAAAAAACTTTTACCTCACCTTTTACCTTAATTAAATATACGTAATTAAATTTCTCATCTAACTTCTTTCCTTTTTTTTGTTCTTCCTTTCATTTTCCTTTTATTTTTCCATTTAAGTAAAGTAAAAAAGAAGAAAATTTAATTTAATTGATTTAAGCAAAAGTTAAAAGTAAAATTAAAATATTGCAATGCAAAAATCTAAAACAATTAATCAAATTTAATTAGAATAAAAAAAACGAAGAATTAAAGAATCTATAAATTATTATTAATTTTTTTATTTTATCAAAAAAAAATAAAAAGTTACTCAAAAAATTTATTTTATATTTGTTGCAAAAAAA
>SSBO01000011.1:314704-333803 GCA_005281725.1 Wuchereria bancrofti
TGAAGTATTTCTTCATTTCCTTTTTTTTTTTTTGAAATATAGTTGAAAAGAAAAAAAAATACTCGAATACCTTGGTTGTCCAGATGATGCACGAAATGATTTGCTACGATTTTTTTCAAATGAAACAATTGATGATTCCATTTCTCCCTCTTTTCGAAAACTTGACAATTTGCGTGAACTAAAATTTATTTTAAATTTAAAAATTTAATTAACTTTTTTACATTATTAAAAATTTTATATTAATATTTTTTATAAAAATTAAAATTAAATTGTGCAATTGCAAAAAAAAAAGTATGAAATTGTCTTAATTCTGCCATCGTTTTTTTTTTATTAGCTAACGAAATCAATTAATAATAAAAAAAAAGCGATGAAAAGAATTTAACTTTTGCATTAAATTAGATTATCTTCAAAAATATATTTAATTAACCAAAAAAAAAACTTTTACCTCACCTTTTACCTTAATTAAATATACGTAATTAAATTTCTCATCTAACTTCTTTCCTTTTTTTTGTTCTTCCTTTCATTTTCCTTTTATTTTTCCATTTAAGTAAAGTAAAAAAGAAGAAAATTTAATTTAATTGATTTAAGCAAAAGTTAAAAGTAAAATTAAAATATTGCAATGCAAAAATCTAAAACAATTAATCAAATTTAATTAGAATAAAAAAAACGAAGAATTAAAGAATCTATAAATTATTATTAATTTTTTTATTTTATCAAAAAAAAATAAAAAGTTACTCAAAAAATTTATTTTATATTTGTTGCAAAAAAAAAAAAAAAAAATGACGAAAATGATAGATAATAATGTTTCGTTTTCTTTTTTTTTTTAGCTATAAAATAAATGATTAAATTTCATAAAATTAAACAAATTTTTTTTTTGCTATTTTTAGGAATCATTTAAAGAATGTAATGAAAATTAAAAAAAAAAAAAATAAACGATAATATGATGACATTTAGTTATTAAATGATATTGTAATTAACTTTTTCTTCCTCTCTCTTTTACTCTTTCTTTCCCTCTCTCTCTCTCTCTCTCTCTCTCATTTTCTGTTTTATCATTTTTGTTCAATTTTAACTAAAAAAAAAAAAGCTTAACTTTTTTTCTACTATTTCTTTTCTTTTGCGTATAATTTCAAACAATATTAATTGAAGAAAAAAAAAATTTATATGATAAATTTTCAAAAAAAAAAAAAAGTTTCAACTATTACATTTAACAATTTTCTTTTCCTTTTTTTTTCGTTTTGTTTTAAATATTAAACTTTAACATAATTTTTTTTTATTAAATAAATTTATTAATAAGATGAAATTTTTAATAATTTTATCTGATAAATTAAAATTACAATTTTAAAACGATTTTAAAATAAGAAAAAAAGAAAAATTGACTTCCTTTTTTTTTTGAAAAATTAAATGACAAAAAAAAAAAAAAAATTGAAGAAATAAGTGAAAAAAATAAAATAAAATGAAGAAAAAGCAAAAATTATCATTTTGTAAAAAATTATAATTAATAAAAATGAATTGAAAATGATGAAATAATTAATTAGTTAATTAATTTAATTAGATTACCTTTGTGGATGTGGAATTGATTCACTTCGTGTTCGTGACGGTGACATCGTATGTGAATGTCGTTTATGTGACATTTGACGAGCTATTTTAGCTCCATCATGTTGATTTGTTGATTCTTTATTGCCCATTTTTTTTTTTCGTTTAATCAAAAAATGCTAAAAAAAAAAAATAAAAGTGGAAAAAAAGAAATTTAATTAAAATTAACTTATTTAAGAGTGAATCGTTTTTTTTTTTTTCAAAAGTAGAAAATTTCTTTTTTAATTATATGAGTAGAATGTTTCTTTTTTTTCTTTTGATTTCTTATTTGATTGATTGATGGTTTAAATAATTGATGCATAAATTTATATTTTTAAATTAAACAACAAAATGAAATATAAAATAAAACGATAATCTTTCTTTTTTTTTTATTCAAATTATTTGTGCAATTAATACGTAACAGAAAAAATTGAATAAATTTTTGTATATGTATGGTATACCTATTAAAGTGAATTTTAAAATTCCTATTAAATTGAATTTTAAAATTTCTATTAAATTGAATTTAATAGCAATTTTTTTCTTTTTCATCAATAAATGCTTATTATTTAAAAGTAATTTTACAAGAAGAACGCTTATGATAAAAAGAAAACATTGACATTTATCTGTTTAACAGAAAAAAAAAAAATTGTAAATTTCATTCAATTAAATCTTAAAACAAATTTATCCTATGTTAGTTATAAATTTCTTCCAATCTTAGAACATCAAATCTTGAGTTTCATTATTTTTTAATTAAATTAAATCTTAAGATATATTATTTGCATCAATTTAAATGGTCTTTATAAAAAGTTTTCTGAGTGAAAGTTTCAATTAACTAGTTAATAACATTAATAACAATAACAATAATAATAATAATAATAGTAATAATAATAACAACAATAATAATAATGACAATAATAATAACAATAATAGTAATAATAATAATACTAGCGAATAATTAAAATAACAATGCTATTGTATAAGAAAGTCAAAATTGCTAAATAAACCAAAAAATTTTAATTACTATTTTTTTCATTATATTAAGCATTGTTTGACTTTAAAAATTAAAAGTTAAATTTAAGCTAAAGCAAAAAAACAAAAAAAACGAAAAAAACAGAAAGGAAAGAAGTAAGAATGAAGAAAAAAAAAATATATAAATGGACTGAAAGGGCAAAACAATTCTCAAAATATCTGAGAATGACTTTCTCTTTTTATCGTTTTTAAAAAAAAAAAAAAAAAAAAAAAGAAAGAAAGAAAGAAAAAAGAAAAGGAAAAAAGAACATTTTGTCAATAGTTACAGAAGTTGTCATTCTCAAAAACTTCATAAATTTGCGGTGATGCATTTTGTCTTTAAATGAAATTGGTTTTTTTTTTTTTTGTTTTTAGACAGACAAAAAAAAAAAATCCTAAATGAATGAGTGCAAAATTAGACGAACAATTTTAGAATATTAAATATTTTCTTTTTTTTTTATATATTCAAATTGAAATTAGCAATTTAACGATGAAATTTAAATTTTTATTTGCAGTTGTAAAAAAGATAAGATAATTTGATAGTGTAAAATTTAGTGATTAAATTAGTATTTTAGAAAATGAAATGATAGATAGGCAAAATTACAAATAGCATGATTTCATCAATTTCAAAAATTTGCAATTTCTTTTTTCAAGTTCAAATTTTAATTCCATATTAGACGTCATTAAAATGAACAAAATTCTATGTTTATTACTAAAATAGCAATAATGATAATGATAATAATAATAATAACGATAATAATAATATTAATAATAATAATAACAATAATTACATAAAAATTAAGACAATGTGCATTAAAATTAAATTAATTTAATGTGAATATTTTAATATCGAAATTTTTCCATATTTAACTGAGGCAATGCTTAGCTATAATGATGTCACTAAATATGAAATGATTGATTTGACGTAAAAAAGAAATTCCATACGAAGTTTATATTTATTTGCCAATAATTTTTTAAAATCCTTTTAAGCTTTCAAAATTCTTAAATAATATTTGCATGATACTTTTAAAAAAATTGAATATTTTTCTAACCCAAAAATCATTTTATCAATGTCATAAAATACAGTAATAATAATAGCAATAATGATTTTTTCAAAAAACGAAAAAGAAAAAATCAAAAATTTACTTATTTTCAAATTTTAGTTTTCACCAAATAAACATACTTTTTCTCAATATATTTTCTGAACAAACAATTATCTTGTGACAGTCTACCTTTTTTTTTTATTTTCAAAATTTCATACTACAACAATATAATTCCTTTGAAAATTGAAAGAGTTGAAAAAAAAAACCAAATTAAAAAAGTAAACAAATTTGCACAGTTAAAGTAAAAAAAATTTTACAAAAATTAAATAAATTATTGTTATATTAATATTATTATATATTTGCAATGTCACATCGTTATTTCTTTCCTAATATGTTGAAATTAAAATTTATATAAAAAAAAAAAAACAAAAAAACAAAACAAAACGAATAGAAAAACAGAGAAACGAAAAAAAAATAAACAAATTCATTGAAAAAAGAAAAAAACAAACAAACAAAAACGAACGAAGAACAAAAATCTCATGAGATTATCATTTCGTCCTTTAATCTGTCCATTTTTTTTTTCTTGTCAAATTTAATTTGCATATAATCCTTCCTTTTGTCAAATTAATTATTGCATATTTTAGCAAGCAAAAAAAAAAAAAATGACTTTCATTATTTTCATTATTTTATAAACAACAGACCAATGTCCTTTTTGTTCTTGTTTTTGCTTTTTTTTCTTTTTTTTTTTGAAACAAAGTAAACAAATAAACAAAAAAAAAAAAATTTGCCATTAATATTAAATTGAAAATCGAATGGTAAATTTTTCTTTGTTCTTTTTTTCTTTTTTCTTTTAAAATTGTTCATTTAATGAGCGAATAATTTGTTAGATATTTCATTCAAAATAAAATGAACATTTCAATGATTGTAATGCAATTTGCATTATGTGAAATATTTCATTTTATTAAACAAAAAAAAAAAAAAAAAATTCAGCAAAGAAAAAGAAAAGCGACCAAAAAATTATACTTAAAATTTAATATTAATTCAAGAATATTTTATAGAATTATTCTGTGCATAAAATATTTTATTTAAATGATGCTAAAATTGATTTTCACTTATTATTAATTTTTCTTTTTTTAAATGATGTGCAAAAGAAGAGAAAGACAAATTAAGGATGCATTATGTGAAAAATATTACTCCACTCATTTTGCTTTTTTTTTTCTTTTTTCAAAATAAGAAAATTTTGCACCTGCAGCAATATTTTTTCCTTTTCATTTATTTCTTACTTTTTTTCATTTTCAATCTTGAAAAACTTTTTGAAATCTGATTAAATGAAGTTTTCCTGTTCTCTCTTAAAAAATTCAAAAAGTTTACTATTTTAAAATTATTACTTTCGTCAAATAAAGACAATTTGATCGTGAAAAAAAAAATTGATTGATTAATTAATTAAACAAATGAAAAATGTGAAAGGAATGAAAAAAGAAATTTAATTTCTTTTAAATTTGAACTGTTATTTAAATTAGTAAGAGTGAAATGTCGGAAAGATGAAAGAAGAAAATAGAATGGAAAGTTTTTTTTCTTTTTACCGGAAAAAAAAAAGGAGCAAAGGATAAATTTCCGGAAACGATGAGAAAAGAAAAAGTATTTGCAGAAAGAAAAAGTCTATTTCTACTATGCTAATTTCATTTAACATTTTTGTCATCAACTCTTCATCTAAATTGTCTGATGCATGCATTCATGCATATGATAAAGTGAATTATATTATGTAACAAGAAAAAAAGATAAGAAAAAAAAATTCAAATGAAAAGAGAAAGAGAGAGAAAAAGATAAAACGATTTTGTGAAAAGGAAAAAAATCGGAAAAGGAAGAAATGGTAATTTTTAATTCCGAATATTAAAATTTCCGAATGATTATTATGGCTGATAATCAATATGCGCAATAATTAGTAATTGAATAATTAATTAATCAACAAAAATAATGGCAATAATATCAACAACAATGAAAAAGTAGTAGGAATAATAATAATGATGATAATAATAGTAATTAATAATAATAATGATAATGGTAATGATAATAATAATTAAAAATAATAATGATAATAGTAACAATAGTAATAATAAAAATAATAATAGTAGTAATAATAATAATATTAATAATAATACTAACAACAATAGTAATAGTAGTGACAATAATAGTATTAAAAATAGTAGTAACTATAACAACAACAGCAGTAATGATGATAATAATGATAAATAATAATAATAGTAAGTAATATTTGAATGACACATAGAATTTTAAATTTTAAAACATAGATTTAGTTATTTTGAAGAAGGAAAATTTGTGAAAATTTAGGAATGAAAAATTGCTTATTTTACTTACATATTTGATCAGTGAATATTTACATAGTAATAAATTATAAATTCCACTTTTATTTTTCTATTTCTTATTTTCATTCATAAAACAAAATGCATTCGCCTCGGATACTTCTATTAGTGATAAACAAATATCAAAAATTTATCATTTAAGATATTTTAACTCAGAGAATCGTATATTCATAAAAATTTTAAATTATATCAGAATATTAGCTAAACAAATTAATTAATAATAAATTTAAAATGATTTCATTTTCATTGAAATAAACCTATAAGAGAAATGAGTTTTGCATTAATGGTCATTTGTTGAGAAAGTGAAAATGTTATCAAAAAAAAAAAAAAAGAAAAAAGATACTTTAAATTAAAATTTTTTTTCTCTTTAATTTAGTGTAATAGTTTAGCTAACATGGAAAATTCACAAAATTTAGAAATATTGAAATTATTAAATTTTCCATTAAATTTACTTAAATTCTTTATGCATATGTAAAAAAAAGAAAAAATTTCTGGGCAGCTAAATTTTTCATAAAATTAATTTGGGCAATATTAAACCTTTAACAAAATTAATCCACCAAAAAAGTTTATGGAAAAGAAAAGTCTTTTTGATTAGCGATTAGTAAGAGTGAAGAAAAGACAAAGATGTGTAGCATTAATTCAAAATTTTTAAAATTACCATAATTATTTTGGAATATTTTTAAAATGTTTAAAGGCAAAATAGAGAAAAGTGATTAAAATTATAATTTTATTTTAAATAATTGATTAAATAATAAAATTGATTAAAAATTATTACAAATTTTTAGACTATTCATAAATGAAAAATAAAAATTTATTTGATTTAAATAAGCTTTTGAATTATACTTTAATTTTTGTAAAAGAAAACTTAATTAATTAAGTTGATAAAATATTACTCTAATCTGATTAATTTGATATTTATTTATTGATATATAATAGCATTACAAAATAAATAAAAATAAAATGTAATTACAAATTTTGTTTAATTTTCATCCTAAAAAAACTGTCTAAAAAAAGAAATGAAATTTTTCAATTGAAATTTTAACTTTGAAATCATTTTTCAAAAACAAAAATATATTTTAAATTCATAATGCATTAATAATAATTTCCAATACAATTGCATCACACATTTTGATTAAAAAATATTAAAAAAAATTTAAAAAAAAAAAAAAAAAACCATTTCAAATTATTTAAATAGAAATTTCGCATTAACTATTTCTCTCATTTTCTACGTCATCAATTCTTTTTTACAATTTGCCTATTTTATCATCTAACAAAACTAAACAAAAAAAAAAAATTATTTTAATTATTTAAATAAAAATTTCATTTTTATTTAAAAATAGAAAATGGAATTTTTTTTTTCTTTAATTCTAAAATAAAAAGGAAAGAAAATGATGAAGATGAAACTTTTTTTTTTTCTTCCTTCTTTTCATTTTTTATTTTTCATTTAAATTATACAATAACAAAACGATAGATAGAAAAGTAATTTTTAATGATCGAATGAAAATAGTTGAAAGTTTTTCTCATCTAAGCAACTTTTATTATTCCACTAATTCTTTTATGGTAACTTGAACAAAATTAAGAAAAAAAAAATGTTTTTCTTTCTTCTTTTTTTTTTATTTTATTTTTTATTTTTTTTTTTTAAAGTAAGAAAATGAAATACGGAAAAGAGTAGAAAATTGAAAGGAAAAAAAAAAGGAAAAGTAATATTTTTTTTTGCGTTTATGAGAAAGAATGAAATAGAAAAGAGAAGAAAATGATTGAAAGAGTGAAAGAAAAAAAAAGGAAAAATAAAATTATATGAAAAATTTTTTAAATTTTTAAAATAATATTTCTTTCTTTTTCATTTTTTTATTTTATATTAATTAATCAGAATATATTAATACAATAATGATAGAATAATTATTAGAATAATGATTGTATTTTTATACAGAAATAATATTTGTATGAGTTTAAAAAAAATTTTTTTTTTATTCCAGATGCTTTCAAAACTAGCATACAATTTCAATTTTTTTTTCTTTTTTGAAAAATTTAATCTACAATTAATCATTTAATTTTTTGAAATTTAACTTGTCTAAAAAAATTTTATTTTATTAATCAATCATTAATTTAAATGCTACTTGGAATTAATCCATACATTCTTCTTAAATTTTATTGCAATCAAACTTTTCTATTGTAAATTTCATAATTTCAAATATTTTTAAATAATTTTTGTTTAAAAAAAAAAAAATTCGTGTATAATATTTCATGATTAAATAGACTATTAATATTAATAAAAGTTAGACGTATTGAAAAAATTTAAGAATGTAATTCAATAATTAGAAATAATTTTCATATTTCATAAATCATATTTATATGTATGTTTGTTTACTTTACTTTAGCTTAGATATTTTTGAAATTTATTTGCTTTGTTAAATATGTGTCAAATTTTTTTTTTGTTTTTTTTTTGAAAAAAAGATAAGATAATCTATTTTTCTTTTTTGTTGCATTGAAATTTCAGATGTTGATAAGATAATCTATTTTTCTTTTTTGTTGCATTGAAATTTCAGATGTTTAGAATTACATTAAAATGACGTAAATAGAAATATAAGTATTAAAATATTTTATATAAGCAATTGATTCTGTGATGAAAAGAAAAAATGAAAAGAAATTGATGAATTAATCAATTTGAGAGGATAATAAATTTTTTTTTTTTTTGAAAAAAAATGAAATTTTTTTGTTACACATAAATATGTATGATTTTTTTTTAAATCAAAATTAATAATAAATGCGAAAAGTTTCATTTCATTTAGCAATTGTTATTTTAAAATATATTATTTAAATGAAATAATTAATTTTGGAGTATTACTTAATAGTTGTAACTTTTATTAAAATTAAGTAACTTTATAATTTTTCTATAGAATATTGTATTAAAATATAATAAAAGTAAAAAAAATGTAAAAACTAACTTTTGTCTAATTAATTTGTGATGGGTTGCGTAAAAAAGTTCACGTGAGTGATAAGTTACGTAAAAAAGGGCGTACAATTTGATGCATTAAAAAATTTTGCAATGATAATAAAGCAATTAATATCAACGTTTTATTAAAAAGTCTTTATTCTTTCATTCTTTTTCAATAATTATTAAATAAATTATCACACGAATTTGTAATTAGCAGAAAACAGAAATTAAGAAATTTTAAAAATTTTTAATGAAATTAAAATTTTTTCAAAATTTTTATTTCTAACTTTTAAATTTTCTTTTTTAATTTAAATTTATGGTAAAAATAATTCAAAAATTTGAAATGAATGTAATTCAAAAACTACGGTGAAAAAATTGTTATTAAATGAAACTTTGCTTATTTTCTTTTCGTGAAGCAAATTTTGCTGTTTTTATAATAAATTCAAAATTTTAATTATGCAATTTTCAAATTTTATAATTTAAAAAGTGAATAAATTTCAATTCAATTAATTAATCACAAATTTTTGTTGCACATTATAATACTATTAAAAAAAATAATTTATTCATCTTTCTACTACTTTTGTTGATAATTTTTTCTTTCTTTTTTCTTTTTTGTTTACTTATCGGTTTATTTATTTATCAATTAAATTTGTTTACTTATCCATTTTATTTGTTTAGCTGTCATTTTTTTTAATTCTTTTGCTTTTCTATTTTGTTATTTTTATGATAAATTAAAAACATTCCTTCAAGAATTTGGTAATCATTAACATCAATAAAATGTGATAATAATTATCAATTTTTTATTGTTAATTGTAATCATAAACAAATAAAAAATTTTTTTGANTTTTTTTTTTTTTGAAAAAAAATGAAATTTTTTTGTTACACATAAATATGTATGATTTTTTTTTAAATCAAAATTAATAATAAATGCGAAAAGTTTCATTTCATTTAGCAATTGTTATTTTAAAATATATTATTTAAATGAAATAATTAATTTTGGAGTATTACTTAATAGTTGTAACTTTTATTAAAATTAAGTAACTTTATAATTTTTCTATAGAATATTGTATTAAAATATAATAAAAGTAAAAAAAATGTAAAAACTAACTTTTGTCTAATTAATTTGTGATGGGTTGCGTAAAAAAGTTCACGTGAGTGATAAGTTACGTAAAAAAGGGCGTACAATTTGATGCATTAAAAAATTTTGCAATGATAATAAAGCAATTAATATCAACGTTTTATTAAAAAGTCTTTATTCTTTCATTCTTTTTCAATAATTATTAAATAAATTATCACACGAATTTGTAATTAGCAGAAAACAGAAATTAAGAAATTTTAAAAATTTTTAATGAAATTAAAATTTTTTCAAAATTTTTATTTCTAACTTTTAAATTTTCTTTTTTAATTTAAATTTATGGTAAAAATAATTCAAAAATTTGAAATGAATGTAATTCAAAAACTACGGTGAAAAAATTGTTATTAAATGAAACTTTGCTTATTTTCTTTTCGTGAAGCAAATTTTGCTGTTTTTATAATAAATTCAAAATTTTAATTATGCAATTTTCAAATTTTATAATTTAAAAAGTGAATAAATTTCAATTCAATTAATTAATCACAAATTTTTGTTGCACATTATAATACTATTAAAAAAAATAATTTATTCATCTTTCTACTACTTTTGTTGATAATTTTTTCTTTCTTTTTTCTTTTTTGTTTACTTATCGGTTTATTTATTTATCAATTAAATTTGTTTACTTATCCATTTTATTTGTTTAGCTGTCATTTTTTTTAATTCTTTTGCTTTTCTATTTTGTTATTTTTATGATAAATTAAAAACATTCCTTCAAGAATTTGGTAATCATTAACATCAATAAAATGTGATAATAATTATCAATTTTTTATTGTTAATTGTAATCATAAACAAATAAAAAATTTTTTTGACTAATTTAAAAAACCTTTTGCAATTAATTAAATGATATAATTATTCCAGTAACAGATTAAGTAAATCAGCAATACAATTATATAAAATTATTGTTTATCATAAATATTTCCATTATTATCATTAAAAAAAAAAATTGATTACATTTCTCTGTCATTTAGTTTCGAATAACTTTAACAAAATGATAACAATGAAGAAAAAAAAGAAATTATGCAAATTTTTTTCATTTTCAAAGTTTATCATATCATTTGCTTTGTTTTTTCTAAAGCAAACTTTTTCCCACTGATTAAAATGTTTATTTTAATCAATTTGAAATCTAATTTTTAATTTTCATTTTATTAAAAATGAAATTTTAATTACTTATTAAAAGTAACTAAATGCATTCATTCATTTATAAGTAAAGTACTAAATGCTTGCCTTCATTTGCCATTTTGTTTATTATAAAAATCACAGTTGCAATATAACAAATAAACAAAGACAGAGAGAATGAGAGGGAGAGAGAGGGAGAAGGAAAAAGAGAGAGAGAGAGTAGAGGGAAGTAAGAAGAGAAAGAGATATAAATGAAAATTATCATTGAGATAATTTATTTTCTTCGTATAATATTATCATTTAAAATGAGTTAAACATTTGTTATTAACCATTAATTGCTTTAAACAAAAAAAAAATTAATAATTTAAATTAGTTAGTATTGTTTGAATTAAAAGCAAAAATTATTGATGCATGCAGAAATTAAAATAAACAAATAAAAACATATCAAATAGTATGTTAATTCAATCAAAACATATAACTAAAAAAAAAAAGGAAAGAAAAATCATTCATTTATTTTCTTTTAAATAAATGAATTTGGAAAAATGTTAATTTGCAAGAAAAAAAAAGAAATGAAAATAAGAACTGCAAAAATCGGAATAGATAAAAGAGAAATTAGCAAAAAGAATTGGATTGGTTTTAAGAGTGTGAAATTCAAAAAAACCAATTCCATCTTTTCTTGCACTTCTTTTTTTCAAATTTAAGATTTTGTTTTAGCTAAAAATTATAAACTGCAATGAACTTTTTGAATTTCATAAGAAAAAAAAAAAGTGATACCCAAGGGTGTAATTTTTATCATTGAGCAAACCAATGATGATGCTAACTCGTAGGAAATATCTGCTGAAATTTTCAACTTTTTTTTATTATAATATTTAAAAAAGTTAAATTCTCGAAAAAAAAGTTTCAATTCTTTGCAATTTAAAATTTTTGAAAAGAAAAAATTTAGCAGAACATATTAAATTTGTGCTTAAGTTTTTTAAAATTTTTCGTATAATTTAAAATTAACGATGAAATTTTCGAAGGAGAAACATTTAAGTGCTGAACGAATTAATTAACATTTGCTGTGTTAAACTATTATAAAACTCTAAAATTATATTCTAAAAAGAAATTTTACCAAAAAAATTTTTCTTTTAATGATAAATTTGAAGATAATATTTTCAAAAAATTTCTTAAAAAAGAAATTCTATCGGTAAATTTGTCCATAAATTGTGTTCGGCTAACAAATAGACAAACTATTAAATATTTTGGTTCTTTTTTAAAATTGAATAAATTTGTCAAAATTAAATAAAAGATTCAAAATTGCAACTATTTCCTGAATTAAAATATTAGTCATTTGCATTAAAAAAAAATAGTTTTCCATCTTCCAACACTGTTATTCATTTCAAAAAATAAAAAAAATTTAAATATATCTAAAAATTTGAAAAATTAAAGTTAAAAAACAATTTAATCATAAATTAATTACTTGTAATTAATTTTTTCCAATTTTTTGATCTAATCTATGTTTCTAAGATTAAAAAAAAAAACAAAATAATGCAAACTATCAAATGAATTTTTGTAATTTTAAAAAATTACAACTTTTCTAACATTTTGTAAAATACAATTAATTATTTAAAAAGCCATTTAATACATATTTTTAAATGAAAATATATATTTTTGCTTTTACTTTTAGTTCTTTGCATTCTTTCGATTTAAAATTATATTATACTAAAAAATAAATTGTTAAATGGAAGAAAAGTGAGAAAGAAAAATAAGAAAGAGACAAATATTTTTGCTTTGCTAAAGCAAAAAATCTTTTAGCTAATTACTTTTTCTTTCTCTCTCTCTCCCTCTCTTTTTCTCTCTCTTTCCTTTTTTTTAATTTATGCAATTAGTTTATAATGGATGTTGGCAGTTAATTTATTATTTGCAAATGCTTTTATGCTGATAAAATTTTTAATGCTAATTTAATTTTCCTATTTTGTTGAATGAATTTTTGTTTCTTATTTATTGATTTAATCAGTAAATGATTATTTCCAAAATGAAACTATTATTTTATTTGTAATATAAGAAGAAATTTGCATGTTAATTAATATAATCTAATTTAATGAATTACTAAAATACTAAAAATTTTTTCCATTCTTTTCATTTTCAGTTAAAAAAAAGTCTATTTCAGTTTTTTTTTCCTTAAGCGTATATTTTACATGAAATTACCAGTAATTATTAATTTAATTGGAATAAATTTGTGAGTAACAACTCAGCAAAGAATGTTAGTAAATAAAATGGGATCAAAAAAAACAAAATGATGGTAAACAAAATGAATAAACAAGTTAGTAAACATTTGTAATTAAATAGTAATTTGATAATAAGTTCAATAATAAAGTACCTAAATGAAAATTAAGCAAATATGATTGAATTAATGAGCATAAGATTAAATAACCAAAACTTTCCATGACATTTACAAATAAACTATAAAATAATTGACAAAAAAAAAATTATTATTACTATTACTATTTAATTGCTAATGTTTACTATCTTAAGATTAAATAAATTTAAGATTAAATAATTATTATTAATATTATTATTTTTATAATTATTATTATCATTATTATTGCTATTAGTATTGCTATTATTATCATTATTACTATTATTATTGTTACTAACACTGTTACTATTACTATTACTATTGCTACCATTATTGTTATTATCATTGTCACTATTTGCTACTTTTATTTGTTACTATTGCTATTGTTGTATGTTGCTATTACTGTTATCACTGTTACTATTACTATTGTTATCACTATTGTTGTTATTATTATTGTCATTATTTGCTACTATTGTTATTGTTGTTGTTATTATTATATGTTGCCATTATTGTCATTTTTTTGTTCTTTGGTTTTTTGCTCTTTCTCAAAATATTTATATTTCCTAACAATCGAAATGCAATTATTATTATTATTGTGCATATTTATTACTTTAAAATTTTTGTTGTATTTATTTTCAAAACAAGTTTTCATATTTGAGCTTTACAAATGTAAATAAATACTTTTTAATAAATGATAATATGCCAATATTTGCATTAAAATTTTTTATTGTGCAATTTATTTTCTTCGTTTCAATTTCATTACAGTAATACATATTTATGTACTTTTTTTTAAGAAAAAATATCCCTCAAATAGTTTAATTTTGCTGGAGCAATTTAAAAAATTCAATTTTCAAGTGAATTTAAGATGAAATATTTTTTGATGAATTTAAAATAAACATATAATGAAAATATTTTTTTGAACATTTTCTAGCTTTTAAGCGTGAAACTGCAAATAGAAAAGCTTTCAAAAAAAAAAAAAAAAAATTATAAAATGACATGCCTTTTAGACATTTATCAATGTGTCATGCAATAACAAAAACAAAAACAAAAAAAAAAACAAACAAACAAAAATTATGCGATGACTTAAGTTCATTCAATAAAAGATTTTTTTCAAATGTATCAGTAATAATAAATATATTAGTAATTTTTAAAAAAATAAATTTTTTTTTTGTTTTTGTAAAAAAGCAAAAAAAAATTAAATTAAGGAAAGGAGAAAAAATTTTTATAAATAATGCGAAAATTTTGAATAATCGATTAAAATGATTTAATCGCTTCCAAATAGCAAAATTTTCATAGTCATTTAATAACATTTTATATTCAATACGAAATGATTATATTCTGAAGTAGTAATAAATTTCAAATCTTTTTTATTAAATAAAGTGAAAAATTAAATAATATAAGCGTAGGAAATTAGATAAATAGTAAGTATGATTTATATTATGTAATGATATTATTATCATTATTATTATTTATTATTGTTATTTATTATCATCACTACTATTATTGTTATTATTACTATTATTGTCGATGTTAATGTTGATATTACTATTATGATTATTGTTGCTATCATTACTACTATTGTTATTATCATTGCTAATTATTGTCACTAATTGATGTTAATTATTATTAATAATAATTCCAATTATTATTGATATTAATTATCATTATTGTTGTTGTTTGCATAGTTAATTACAGTAATAAAAGAAATAATATAGGGGGTTGAATTGAAAGATGACCCAATTGTTATTGTAGTCATCAACGACACTATGAAGTTTTGCAATTTTCCATCAATTAACTTTTCAGATTGGTTCGTTCATTTATTAAATTTCATTTGTTAAATTATTATTTCTTACTTCTTTTCTTTTTTTTTGTGATGGTAAATGTTTTTGATATAAATTCATGACAGAAAGAGAAAATAACTAAAAAAAGAAACAAAAATTGCAGTAAATATGTGGAAAAAAAAAATTTGCTTAAAAATTGTGCAATAATTTAAATTTTTTAAAAAAAAAATTATTTTGATAAAAATTTGAATTTAGCAAAATGGGAATCTGAAAAAAAAATAGATGTTTACCATATATGTAAAGTACTTGTTTATATAAATTTTTTGACAAAAAAAAAAAATTAATTACATTCAATTTCTTTCTTTGTATTATTTTTATTATAATAATATCGCAAATAATTTATTTTTATTTCTATAATTTCATCTTATTTTTATGATTTTTTTTTTTTATAAATTTATATTTTTTCATAAATTTTTCAATTCTTTTTTTTTTTTTGTTTCTATTCAAGCTAGTTTAGATAATAATGTGTTTATTCAATGATATCGTTCAAATTTTCTTTTGAAAATATTTTCCTGTCATTTTTCTCAGTCACATCGCTTTTTTTTTTAGGTCTAATTATTGTAATTTTTTTTCAGTTAATGTACAATCAATCATATACTATTTGAACTGATCACATATGCTACAATTTTAGTTGTCCACAATCTATCATACACTCTAATTTTTATTTCTTTTCCTCTTTTCTATATTTTGTATTTTGATATTTGAGTTAAAATTTTGTCATCAGCAATACTTTGAATTTGGGTTAAAATTTTGCCATTATTAACATTCTGGTATTTGACTTAAATTTTGTCATCATTAAGATTTTGATATTTAAGTTAAAACTTTGTTATCATTAACATTTTGATATTTGAGTTAAAATTTTGTCATCACTAACATTTTGATATTTGAGTTAAAGTTTTGTCATCAGCAATACTTTAAATTTGAGTTAGAATTTTGTCATCATTAACGTTTTGGTATTTGAGTTGAAATTTTGTCATCATTAATGTCGTCATCAATTTTTATGCTACTTTTTTTCTGAAGCTTTCGAATTTGTCTTTTTTTCGTTTCAATCATTTAGATTTGAAAGAATTAATTGACATATCATGTAGTTAAAAGAACGTGTGTGTTTTTTTTTTAGATTAATCCATAGATAAATGATTTACATTAAAAATTTTGTTTTAAATTATGACTTATGAAAAATAGAATATTTAATGGAACAAAAATTTAGCATTACGTGATAAATGCAAATATTTAAGCTAGATTTCATAAATAATCATACTATTAAAATTAGATTACGTTGCTGGTTGACGAATTGAAATATTTAAGTTAGATTACGTTGCTGGTTGACGAATTGAAATATGTAAGTTAGATTACGTTGCTGGTTAACGAATTGAAATATTTAACTTAAATCACGTTGATGGTTAATAAATTGAAACATTCAAGTTGGATTACGTTGATGGTTAATAAATTGAAACATTCAAGTTAGATTACGTTGATGGTTAATAAATTGAAATATTTAACTGAAATCACTTTGATGGTTAATAAATTGAAACATTCAAGTTGGATTACGTTGATGGTTAATAAATTGAAACATTCAAGTTAGATTACGTTGATGGTTAATAAATTGAAATATTTAACTGAAATCACGTTGATGGTTAATAAATTGAAACATTCAAGTTAGATTACGTTGATGGTTAATAAATTGAAACATTCAAGTTAGATTACGTTGATGGTTAATAAATTGAAACATTCAAGTTAGATTACGTTGATGGTTAATAAATTGAAACATTCAAGTTAGATTACGTTGATGGTTAATAAATTGAAGTATTTGTTAACAATAAAATATTATGTCCTATGTTAAATTTTTCTTTTTCCTATATTGCTGTAATCAAACCATTGTTACACCACTAATACTTTATAGAGGATGGATGTTTCACTTTTATTACATGAAAAAATTTTTCACTCATTTTTTACTTACATTACTTCATATTTAACAAAATTTCTGATTAAAATATTTCATGAATAAATTGAATATATCAATGATTGCATTAGTTATATTTGATTTTATCAAATATTTTCACTTTATTCAATATTATCATTTTATCAGATCACAATTACAATATTTATTCTTTCTTGCATTTTACCATCTTTAAGAAATTTTTGTATTTTTTATAAAAATTATTCATAAATATTGTATTTTTTTAACATCAATGAATTATATTAATCAGTAATATGAAACAATAATGTATTAATAAAATCAATTATTACTAATTTAATCGTTTGAAATATACAATTGCTAAGAATAAAACAAAGTAATAAATATCTTTTAAATTTAATTTTTTTTAAATGATTTTTTAAATTTCCATATTTTTTAACAAGAAATGCTAAATATTTATAAATGTTAAAATAACATTTCAATTATTATTTCTTATAATATTGTTATATTTTTTCATTATAAAAGTATAAAATTTTAAATTGAATTTTTTTTTGTCGCTTTTTTTTTTGAAATTTATAATTGCATTGTTTTTTTTTCTCTCTTTTTTTTTTCTTTGCAGGAAGTGATAAATGTTGTTAAAATGGAATATTATTTCAACTATTATTGCAATATTACTTATAATAAATGTTTCAGTAATTTCTTCTGATTTAACTGATAATATTTTGGATCTCACTGATAACAATGATAATGATATCTTTTCTGATTTACAACAAACTAATATTACAAATACTTTGCCATATTCTTTTCTTACTTTTACTAATATTACTACTAATACTACTTCTACTACTACTACTACTACTAGTACTATTACTACTTCTACAACTACTAATTATGCAGTAGAATTAATTAAAAAAAGTAAAAGTATAAGACGACATAATCCAATCAATCAATTATTACTACAATCAGTCACAAGCAATCGTATTATTCCGCAAATGATAAAAAAAGTAAAGAAAAACAAGAAATATTTACAATTAATACTTTTTAAAAAATAATAATTCTTCAAATTAATGAATTACTTGCAAATATGCAAATTTCTTTTCTTTTTTTTTTAAAAATTAAAGCCAATATTTTTTTTTTTTTGTTTTTTTGCTATTGAAATAAATGAATTTTAAAATTAGGTAACAATTCGAAACAGTAAACGAAATGTGATTTTATTACTACAATCAATGATAAACAATCATATCATTCCGCAAATGATAAAAAAAGTAAAGAAAAAATAAAAATTATTTACAATTAATATTTTTTAAAAAATAATAATTCTTCAAATTAATGAATTATTTACAAATATGCGAATTTCATTTTGTTCTTCTTTTTTTTTTAAAAAAAAAAAAATTAAAACCAATTTCTTTTTTTCCTTTCTTTTTTTTTTTTTTTGCTATTAAAATATATAAATTTTAAAATTAGGTAACAATTCGAAACAGTAAACGAAATGTGCTTAGCTTAAATGGAACAACATCAGAAACATGTAAACAAGTAATGACAATTTGTAATGATGAATTAAAATTATTAATACCAATATGCGATAATATGAATCAAACACATCGCAATCCATGTTCACTTGCATTATTTAATTGTAAACGATTAAATTTAAATTATAATCATTCGAGAATTTTGGTACACGTTGGACAATGTAATATACAATCACCAATTTTTACATTTGAAGAAGAAGTAAGTTGTTTTTTTTTTATTTTTCTCTTTTTTTTTTTGAAATTTATTGTTTTCCGTTTTTTGTTTTCTGTTGTTTATAAATATTTTTAG